>JABUQX010026895.1:0-39750 GCA_015478945.1 Trachelipus rathkii
ACAGCCAGTCGTTTGGCTTTTTTCCCTTAAAAGAAAATCTAGGGCCCCCCGGGATTCCCGGAAAAAAAAAAAAGAGTTTTTTTAAAAAAAAAATTCCGAAAAAAAAAACCTCCCCTTTTTGCCCCCTGGGAAAAAAAAAAAAAATTAAATCCTGAACAACCCCACCACCCCCCAAACCCCCCTTCAAATTTTTCCGAACGATCCCCATCAAGAAACAAGCGAAGCACCAACAAATCCAAGAAGATGCATCGGCGTTTTTAAGGAGAAATTGTGTGAATGGAAATCAAAAAGACCTCGTAAGTGAAATTGAAAAAAAATTCATTAAAGGGTATTAAGTGTTTTTTAAAAATAAAAAGAAAGTGGAATATATATAAATATATTTTAAAAAGAAAAAAAAAATCATAAATATATATATATAATATATAATAAAAATATAAAATTAATATAATAAAAACGCCCTTGAAAAAAAAAACTCCTTTGAATTAAAAAAATATGAAATAATTTAATATATTATACTTTTTACCGCTTAAAGACATTTAAAGTGCTTTTCACTGTCCACTAGAAAATAATCTAATATTTTTCATAAGATTTATTAATCTATGTTCATAATCTCGAAAGGAAACGTAGTCCCCCCCCCCCTTATCCTGAATGATAAATATTGTCCCTCCCTTTGAGGAGTGGAAAAAAAAAAAGTTGTCGATTCAGGGAATTTACACATTGTCTTTTTTCCCGAGGGGGGTTCGGGGGCGGCGCCTAAAAAGAAAAAACCCGCCTTTCCCTTCCTCCCGAAGTGTTGTTTTTTCGGATCGAAGCACCCCTTGGGCGGGGCCCAACAACAAACAGAAAAGAAAAAAAATTTATTATTCACTTACATTAAACCAAGTTGATCCTTAAGAAAGTTCAAAACGAAAAGGAAAAAATTCCGTCCCCCAATCCAGTGTCGTCGTTTTTTGAACCGGGAAGATGTTTTTTCCGAGAAAAATCGCTAAATCCGGAATTAAAATTCCAACAGTTAAAGAATTTAAGATTTTAACGGTTAATAACCTATTCACATCTTACTTCGTTTTATGAAATTTAAACAACCCGAAATCGCTTATAAAATAACATTTTTTTTTTACTGATTAATTAAAAAATCACCCCAAAAATGACTATGTTGTTAAAAAATTTTTTTAAAAAATATAAAAATTTGGAAATTTTGCCCCAAATTTTCAAGAAAAAAAAATTTTGGAAAATTGGCTCGTGGGACATCTTTTGGTGTGAAAAGGAAAAGGGGTTTTTTAATAATTTCCCTAAATTTCCACTACCAAAAAAATCCCTAACCTTTTTAAAAATTTTTATTAAAAAAATTAAAGAAACAACATGGTTTTGTTTATAAATTTTTCCCGTAAAAAAAATCCCGAGTTTACCAAGAATATAATCATCAGAACCAGCCAGCCGCCAGTCAGCAAACAAAAAAGCAGCAATTCGCAAAAAAACCAAAACCTTTTTAAAAAAACGAAGAAAACGTTTCCGAAGTGCCCCGGAAAAAATTTTCCATTCTAAAAAAGCAGCAGGCCCAAGCACAAAAAGCCAAGCAAAGGACAAAAGCCGCAGCCAAAACAACCCCCACAGCAAAAAAGCAACCCAACCAGCAAGCAGCAGCCCCAAACAGCCAAACCCAAAGCCCAAAAGCAGCCTTTTTAACGGCCCCCTACAAAAACCCGGCCGTTATTATCTATGTTCACAAAAAATAACCAAAACCCAAAGCCAAGCACAGCACATTCCACTGGTGTTTAACTTATTTTTTAACGCCGAGCGATCCCGTTTTAGTGGAACCGCAGCCAAAAAAAAAAAATTTCCCCCCCCCAATTCCGGAAAAAAAAAAAAAAAAAAACCCCCCCAATCCAGCGTTTTTTTTTTTTTCCTCACATGAAAAAGAAAAACACCCCGAAAATTTTTTTTTTTTAGAAGTATTAAAACCCCACAACAAGAAAGCAAGCACCAACGCCCCCAAAAAAAACCCCTTCCCCCACAAACATTTTTTTTTTTTTGGTCCCAAGAATAATAAACCCCGGAGGACCAGGGAAAAATGAACCAGAAATAAAAAGCCAAAAAGCAAAAAACCAAAAGCAAGCAGCAAGCCAAAAGCCCAGCCCCAAAGCCTTTTCCCCCCCCACGGGATTTTTTTTTTTTGTCCCAGAAAAATACCACCCAAGAAAGATCAGGAAAAAAAAAAAATAAAAAAAAAAACCAATGTGATGGTCAAAGCCAGCAAAACAGCCATCATGACGCAGCAGGTTAGAAACATCAGCCCCAAAAGAAAAAAACAAAACCCTTTAAAAAAAAAAATTTTTCCCTTCATTTTCTTTTTGCCTTACGAAGATGTTTTGGCGATAAATCATCTCAAAACTATATCATTTTCTTTCCCCGAAAACACTACATCTGCCAATAAAATAAAATTAGATCTTTACTTCCTCAGAATTTCTTTCTTCCCCCACAGACAAGAAACTCCATTGACCAGATAAAAGGTCCCCCCCCCCCCCCCAATAAGTTTAGGATTTGGCTCCACTCAGCAGCAAAGAAATCAGCAAGCCAAAAGCCAAAAAGCCAAGAGAATAAACCTTTCTTTGTAAAACCACAGAAAATTTTTTTTTCCCCGGCCTTTTTTTCCTAAAAAAATTAGTGATTAAAAAACCCCTTTAACATGAACGGTATAGTTGTAGGATGAACAATTTTTATTGACCAAAAGGAAAAATTGCGGGGGGTCCCCCCCACTCACAAAACCTCTGCCCCGTGAATGGGCCGAAACGAAAGAGGGAATTTCCAAAAAACCCGGATGTCCCCCACTTTTTCCCAATTGGAAATTGGAAAAAACCCCGAACGAAAAATCCGAAAAAACGGGTTTTGTGTTCCTGTTTTTTGGAAAAGCAAAAAGGGCCGAGTTGGCAAAAGTTTTAATCAAAAAATTTTTTGAAGGGGTAAGTTTGGAAACATTCGCCGCCGCCCCCCCCCGTCCCGAGAAGACGAATTGGGAAGAACTTTTTAAATAAAACGGGAAACTGGAAAATTAAGCCTTTTTTCCCTCGGGAAAATCGCGTGCGGTGGGGGACCCGGCTTGAAAAAATTAAATACTCCCGTGGACCGAAAACTTCTAAATAAAATTTATAAAAAACGTGAAGAAAAAAATAAAAAAAAAAAAATCCCACCTTATTTTCCCCGTGTGTTGGGTTTGTTAAATGAACAAAAACCCAGAAAAATATTACCACAGAAAAATGTGAAAAGCCCAAAAAAGAAAAAAAAAATAAAAAAAGAAAGAAGGGCGAAGTTGGCAAAGTTCAAAAAATTCCCCGAAAGAAAAAAAACTAATTTACATTGTCGAGTTTGAAAATTAAAATTCCGCCCCCCGCCGCCCCCCCCCCCTTTTTGCCCGCCCGTCCCCCGGAAATGAAAATAAGGACCGAATTTTGACAGGAACCCTTTAAATAGGGAAAAAAAACGGATAAAACAAGCGGGGATCATCCATTAACGAAAAAAAACCCCACCCATTCCCCCCCCGGTGTTCCCCCCGTTTAGTGAAAAACCCCGATAGAACGAAAAAATTAATGGTATTAAAGCAGCGGGGAAAAAAATTTCCCGGGATATCGCAAAGAATTTTTTGTTTACTTCACATTCCCCGAAAGGTTTTCCCTTCCCTCCCCTTCCGCCCCCTCCTTCCCCCCTCCCTTCTCCTCCCCCTGCCATTTTGGTTGGAAAAGGAAAAAAATTAAATGGTTTGTCCCAAATACACCGAAAAGTGACGAATAGAAAAAATAATTCCCCAATCTCGCCCCCGTCGGCCCGCCCCTTTTCCCGTCCCCGCCCCGCCTGCCCTCGCTTTAGGATGGGGGCAACCAAAACAATTCCTAAATAAGCTCTAGAAAGGGCAAAAAAAGGTTTTCCCTCTTTAACTGTAATGACGTCACCGGAAAAATGAAAAAAATATTGGAAAAAAACAAATATGTTTTTTTTCGGTCCCTAGCCCGAAAGTTTAACACGCGGGCAAGGTGAAAAAAGGGCCCCAATGGGGTTAAAAAGTTTTGGGGTATAAACCAACGTCCCCCCTCCAACACCCTGAAAGAAACGGAAAAAAACCAAAATTTGGGGAAAAATTTATAAATATCCCTTAATCCAATAAACACTTCAACCCCTGGCCCCTTTCGCCGAAATCAGAACCCTCGGGTATTTTGCACCGCGAAACAACTTTTGCGGTCCACCCGATACGGCTTTGTTTTTTTTTTGGAGAATTAAGTTTTTTCTTTCTCCCCAAAAAAGATTTTTTTTGGGAAACTTTTTTTCTCTGATCGAAAAAAAAGCAAATTCCCCCCGGCAAGAGAATCCCGTGGGATAGCCCCCGCAGAATGATTTTTCAACCTTTTAACAAACCCCAAAAAAAATTTGAAAAGAAAGGGAAAAAAAAAAATTCGACCCTGGGCAAAACCCGGCCCCTTAAAGCCCCCATTGAAAAAAGGGGCAATTTGGGACGGTTTTTTAAAAAACGTCGGCTCCCCCTTCGGAAACCGCCCCGAAAACCAAACGGGAAAAATGAATTACTCGACCGTAATCTTTTTTTTTTTTAAATCCCTCAAAAGTTTCCGGAAAAAGACCGAACGCCTTCCACGCCCAATTTTTTTGGGGGGAAAAAAATTTCAAGAAAAAAAAAATGCCCCTTTCCGCATTTCGTTTTTTTTTAAGTGCGAAGCAAGAAAAAAGCCCCCTTAAAACCTAAAATTGAAAAGTTTCCTAAAGTAAAAAGATATTATGCCCTAGGTTTTTTTTTAAAAACGTGGAAAGAATTGAATATGCTCCTTTTCATCCTTGTCGATTCCCCGAAACCAAAAAATCCCCCCAAAAAGAAATGATCAATAACGATAAAACTAGTTTATTTTCCCGCAGCAATATTTCCTAAACCTGTAATCACATAGTCATAAAATAAAATAATTTTCAAAAAACAATTTATTAAAAAAAAACCTTTCAAGTGAAAGTTTAATAAAAAATTTTTCCTGGCGTTTTAAATTTTTTTTAAAAAAGTGTTTTGAAACTTGTGTGTGTTAAACACATAAAAAAACACTGTTTTTTTAAGTAACAATACCTTTATTTTATCAACCTGAAAAAATTGCCCCCGAAAAAAACAAAACATTAGAAAAAAAACAAATCTCTTTAAAAAAAAAAACTTTTTTTTTTTAAATAAGGATTATCAATATTTCCGTTATTAAAAAAACCTTTAAAAAATTATTCCCCCCAAAATTTTTTTAAAATATTTACGATTTTTGATAAAAAAAACAATAATAATCAAAACCCCCTCCTCCCCCATCGTTTCGATTTCAATTTTTCCCCATGTTATCTGGGTTTTAAAAAAAAAGGAAAATTTGAAACAACAATTCCCAAATAAATTTTCCGCCGACGTCGGGAGAATATCATTTGTTTTTAACGTTCCCCCCTTGGTTTGCCCTGAAATTTCCGAACCCCGGCCCCTTAAACGAAGTTTTTTTCCCCCTTTAATCCCGATCTCGAATTTTGGAAACCTTATTAGCCGAATGGGGCCCCATAACTCTCAACCAACAATTAGAATTTTTATTTTAAAAAGAAAAACAACGCTCCCCAATATTAAAAAAATTTTTTTGCGATTTACGGAGGGTGTATTTTTAAAAAGAAAAAAAAGCCCTTTTTTTTTTTAAATCCCGGTTTTTTTTTTAAACCCGAAAGAATTAAAAAAAATTCAATCGGGTTTATAGAGTCGATTGGGTGGCGGGGTTGTTTTTAATAAAAAATTTTTTTAAATTATTTTTTCTCCTTTTTTTAAAAAGTAAACATTGAAAAATGAAAAAAAAAAAAAAAGAAAAAAGTGGAAAACAATGTGTTTGTTCCCGTTTTTAAGGAAAATGAATCTAAAATACTTTAAAAAAGGTAAAATCTTTTACCAGATAGGACCCCCCGAAAAAAAACCTTAAAATTTGGAAAAGTCACAAGTAAAAAAAATGGAATAAATAATAATTTAGAAAAAAGAAAATGATTCTCGATTGGGAATAAAATAATCAAAAGTTCATTATTGTAAGTGGTATGTTGCAAAATTTATAAAAAAAATTTTGATAAAAAAGCAGGGAAAATATAAAAAAAAATTTTTATGAAAAGTTAAATAAAAACCTTTAATTTCAAAGAACATTTACTAAAAAAAAATTATAAACAAAGAAATGTTGATTTGATATTTAGTTTGAAAAAAATTAATAATTTTTAAAAATATTAAAATTAAATACGCGTAAAAAAATTTTAAATCCAAATTATTTCCATCTTAATTTTTTTTTTGGGCGTAAAATGTTTAAAAACGAATGTTTTTTCAATTGAGAATCGATTTGTTTGAAAAAGGCCCGTTTCAACTTTTTGTTTTATAAACGCTTCCTACAGATTTCCCGGAAACCAATTGTAACTAACTCCAGGCGGAGTTTGGCGCAAAAACAAAACGAATAAAGTCAAAGGTTACCAATGGGTTGTGTGGTTTTGCCAAGGTTAAAAAAAATACAAATTTGGCACCCCGTTTTAAAATTTGTTCCCCCCCCAATGAATACAAAAAACTGTGGGCCCAAACGGTGCCGGGCGGGTTCCTTCTTTGCCAAATTAGGGTTTATTTTTCCCCGTTCCGAGGGAAAAAGGGCCCCCCGAACCGGGTTGGTGGTTAAAGGCCCCCTTTTTTTTTCAATGAAAAATTTTGGATTGCGAATAAAGTATCGGGTTGCGGGGATTAAAATTAGAATAGATTTGTTTTTTTAACGAAACGTTTGTTGGTGGGGGGAAAATAAATCCGAGGTTAAGCAAAAATTTTTTTAATATGGTTTTCAATATTCCGTTTTATGGGGTTTGCGTCCCTTGTTCCGACAGCGGAATGTTAATCCAAATATAGGATAACACTCCCCCGGGTGTGGGCCTTAAAGGTTTTCCGGGGTTTTTGTTTTAAAAAGCGTTCTTTTTTGGGGCCGTGGATGGCCTTGGATTTAACGATTCAAAAAAAATCGGTGGTTTTTTTTTTTTTCCTTCGTCCCCCGGCTTCCGGGGGTTCAAAAAGAGTTTGGTGGGGTTAAAAAATTTTTAATCAGAAAGAAAAAAATCCAATTTAACTATATTCCCCCCCCTCCATACGATTCGTGGGGGTTCGTCTTTTTGCTTCCGGTCTGCTAAATAGCTGTTTTTTTGGTTCTGTGGTGGCCATTATACCCGCTCTTCTCTTCTGGAAAAAATTTGGTTGTTTTTTGAAAATTCGGGTGTATGTTGTGGATGTGAAAATAATATACGGATGCGCCTGCGATTTTGCTTGGGTCCCCCCGATGTAAGGTTCCCTCGCCGTCCCAATGTGTGAGAAGAGGAATCTTTTATTTTTTGTTGGGGTTTTGGTGTTCGTCTGCAAAGTTATGAATTGCGGGTTCTCTTTCCTCTGGCATAGTAAAAAGAATTATAAATAAAAGTCTCAGTAAATTGAAGAAGAAACTCCAAAATTTGTGTTCGTGTGCTTGTTTGATAAATTATTGCTATTTCGTCCCTCGCTCCCTATTTCGCTTCTCTTTAGGCATTTTAAAACGTTATTGATTTGCGTCTTTTTTTCCAAATTATTTCATGGGAAAAACCAAAATTTGAAAAAAAAATAGATGAAATGTTTTTTTTTGTCCTCTATGTTTAACTGGTGTGAACCGGGAAGAAAGAAACCGGAAAACCCTGACGAAATAGAAACCCCCTTGGTCAAAAAGAATCATAACTTGCACTGCAGAAATTGATAATTAATGCGAAAATAACGAAGATGGAGCCCCCCCGCTTGGGGGGCCTTGTGCACTTGCTTCGTCCTGGGGTGCCCGTCGCCCTGTGGTCTTTTGCTTAATTTTCGCGGGCTTCTCCTCCCTTGCCCTTGCTTAATTTTTTCCCTGCTTACTTGGTGGCACTTGTCTTGTTAGTCTCTAAATTTCGCGGGCCCTGCCCTCTTTTCTGCTCGCTTTGACAAAAAAATGTTCGCTCGGTAACCATTAACGTGTTGGGAAATAAAGGTCTCTCTGCTTTTTTTGGCTGCTAAGCGTCATCGAGGCCATTTGCGAGTAAAATATTACCCAAAGAAAAGCTTCCCCTTTTTGGGTCCCTCGGTTCGGCGGTCTTCTCGATATTTCTTAAAAATTAAACGAATTATAAAATGGTGAGGAGCTACTTTTAATGAACGTCGTAGTCCCATAATTTTAGTCTGTTGGTGGTCCGTTGTCCTTTGGTGGGTTGTTTTTTTTTGCCACTGGAAATTAAATTCGGTGCCTCGTTGGTTTTGTTCGTGGTTCCCCCTCCCCTCAGTTTTTTTTTCCTCTGAATGTCCGGGATAAAGTGCCGGTGTTTGTTATTGTCAAAGGAATTATATCACCTCTGCTGACGTTGGAAGTTCGCTTTTGTTATAGTTGTGTTTGTTTATAATTTTTAGATATATTATGAACATCCTGGCTCCTGTCCCCCTCGCCTGTTAAGATCTTTTTTCTTTATCTCTGGAGTCCCCCCTTCCTAAGACCCTATAATATATTGTAGGTGCCTCCAAATCCAATTGAAAAAGGATACCCTTGTAAACGGTTTTTTTTTTTTTTTTTTCGTAATTCGCTTCCAAAAAAAAAATTTCCCCCTTACACTTCGGGGGGGTTGGCGAGTTTAGATTGTGGCCACATAAATGACCTTAAATAACGTTCGTTAAATCAATAAAAATTTTTTAAGTTTTCAAAAGAAATTTAATTAAATGTTAAGAAACAAGTTTCCCCCCTGTTTTGAAATTGTTATTCCCTTCTTTTGTTGTATATACGTGTGTTCTCTTCTCTTTTTTTGGTTCCCTCCTTTTCCTTGTCCCTTTGAAACTGCCTAACACCAGAATTCCGATGCGCCCGCCCTCGTTTTGTGGTCGGTCCGGTGTCCCTGCCTTCCTCGCCTATCCTTGGCAAAAAATTAATCCCAGTAATGATTATAATTGTAAAAAAAAAAATTTGTTTGTCCCCCCGTATAACCAGAAAAATTTTCCTTCCCCCTTCGAGTTCTGTAAGAAAATTAGTAGTTGTGTCGTTCCAGAGTTTTTTGTTTCGGCTTGTGGTTTTTTCACCGGGAGCGAAGATCGGAAATACCCCATTGGTTGGGGGGTGTGGTACTTTTGTGTTGTTTTGTAATCAAAATGTGTCCTTTCGCCTCTTTTGCCTCACGGTATAGTTAAATTCTCTCTCCCTCCCCTAATGAAAATCCTCAAAAATTGAACCCGTGAATTTATTTCCTTTTTTTTGCCGCAATTATTTGTGTAATCGTCTAGAATATATTTGTGTATATTTTGTTGTGTTGCCTCGGCATATTTTTTAAGTCCCCTTTTCATTTTTTTTTCGTTAGCGAAGTTATAATGTATAAATTAAAACCGGCTCCTTCCTTTTTTCCGCTATTTGTGTGTGTTCTCTTTTTTTTTTTGGAATGAAATGAAAAATATAGAAAATTACCTGGGTACCGTTCTTGAATATTAATATGATAAGTATATGTTTATTGTTTATTCTTTTTTCCTGCCCTTCTTTTTTTCTTGAACAGAAAAATCGTGGCCCCCTCTATTTTGGTAAAAATATAATGCTATATTAGATTAGTTATAAGACTGTCGTTTAGATTAAAGATAGTCCTTGTTTGTTGCCGAAGGTTTCCTGCCGGTCTTCCTAATCCCATTAGCAACTCTTGGACAGTCCATATCATATCTCTCGGTCGGTTGTTGAAATGATTATGTATTGTTTCTGTGTCCGTATTTTTTTTAGAAAAATATATATAAAGTTTGCACGTCTTCAAATTAGAAATTACGGGTTTTTCGCGGAAAACCCAATTCCTAGTTGTTTTCTGCCGCGTTTTCTTGGCCGGAAAAAGCGCGTTTATAATCCCGCATTTTTTTTTTAAAAAATAAAAATAAATAATAAAAATTAAACCTTTCAGTAATGATATAAGAATTTTCCCGTCTCGGGCCCCTTGTAAAAAAAAAAATATGATTTGACTTTTAAATAATGTTTTTTGTTAAAATTTGTGATAGAGATTAAATGAATAAGATGCATAATTTTAACCTTAATATTTTAAAAAAAAAAAAAAATTATATAAAATATTCAAATAAGATAAAATGTTTGTTCCCCCGATGGCCTATATAAATTTCTCATAAATTGTTTTTACTGTCCGTTTTTTGGTGTTTTTTTTTTCGTTCATATATATAGAAATATATTAGGAATTGTTTTTATAAGTTTGGGGGGCTTTTAAAAAAAAAATTTCCCCCGTGGAAAAGAAATTTTTGCGGTCTCAGTAATAAAGAGATAATAAATCGGGAAATTTGTGTTTTTGGTTTTTGTCTGTGCCTGTGTTTGCGAGAAATAAGAATCTCCCGTTTAAGAAAAAATTACAATAAATAAAAATGAGTAATTATTTTAAAAAAGAGATAAAAATTAGTTTTATTTAATGGAAATTAGTATTGCAGAAGTACAGAGATTAGAAATAAGGTTTAAAATTATTAAATATTGTTAAATTAAAATATCTGTTTTTTTTATATAGAATTTAAGTTTCTGAGCTTTTTTGTTTTTTGGAAAATGGTTTTTTTAAAGTTGTTCCTTGTTTAAAAATTTTTTACTGTCCTTAGAGTTTCGAATTTTAAAAAAAAAAAAATGTTTTGTGGATTTATTTGTTTAAGAATTACAGAAATTTAATTTGATGATTGTTTTTTTTTGATTGAGTATCTCGGTCAATAAACATTTTTGTCTTTTTTTTCCCGCTTTGAACAGTTTGAAAGAATGATAAAAATGTCATTTTAAAATTCTTTTTTTTTTTTTTTTTTTTGTGTGCTAAAAAAAAATATTATATTTTATAACCCATAATTTGCTCGAAAACACTTTTGAAAAAATAATATAAAATATGAAGAATAAGTTTTTGTCCCCTATATCAGGGAGCCCCCTAATATGTATGTTTGCTCTCTCGTCAACCATTGTGTTTTTTCAGGAGATAAAATCCTTCTGCTTATGAAAAAGCAAAAAAATTCTAATCTATCCGTTTTTGTTTTGGTTTTTTCCTAATACAAAGCTGAACGAAGGAAAAAAAAGGTAGGAAATATTGTTGGACGACGCTCCGGTTGTGGTGTTCTTCTCCGAACCACACAATTACAGTTCTTCTGTTACATGGCTTGGGCCTCTGTGAAAAAGAAAAGATATAAAACAAATATCGAATGCTAAGCAACTCTCGGTCGATATGTTGGTGTAATGTCATCCTCGCATAATTAACGCTTGGCCAACGCCGTTGGGTATAACTACCGGGTGTAACCTGAAATGGCAATAAATATATAAAGCCTGGAATCCAATCTCGCATTCGAATTCGCACTGCCAGTAAGAAGATACTATCTAAATAACTATGTTAGTTAAAAGTTTTAAAATGAGCTTTTTGGGGGCTCGCATAAATGTGTGAGAAGAGCCGGTGTGGGCCAATATCTTTTGTGGTGTCCCCGTATATATAGTGTGGGGGGTTTGGAAAAAAAAGGTTTAAATAACCCTTTTTTTTTTCAAAAAAGGGTCCGTCGCTTGTAATAACCCGCGTTCAGAAATTTGGCCCTCCCCATTTTGCGCTCGCCTGTTAAGCGCTTTCGAAACTAGAATATATCCCGGGTTCTTTCCTCGCAAAATTGTGTCGTCCGAAACTGTTAATGGGAAAAACCGTCCCCGGTATGTCCCATATTAGTTTGATCGTCGCGCCTTTGAGACCGTCGCCGTTTGTTGTTGGCCCGCCGCCTTAGAAACCTGGTTTTAAATATTAGAATCGAAAGTGTCCGGCCTTTAAATTTGCCTATAAATTCTTTTGAAAATAAAAAAATTTTAATTTTCGACCGTAAAAATAATTTTCCACACTTTTTTTCCCTTAATAAAATTTCTTCTTTTTTCGAGACATTTTTTTTTAATTTTTTCCCCAGAAAAACCACTTTTGAACCTTTTTCCCGACTGCCTCCCAAAAAACTTAGACCCCTTCGACTTTTAATATCCAAGTTTTCCCTTCGAGAAAACCGTCAAACTTTAATAATGGTTTGAAAAGGCGATTAGTTTTTTTAATACAAAAAATGGTTTTTTTTCCCGTCCCCGGGCCGGCAAAATTTTCACTTTTTAGGTTTTTTTTTTGTGTGTTCCGTTTTTTGGGTTTCCCCCCCCCGTTTTTTTCGTCCCAAAAAAACTTTATTAATATTAGTTGGTTTCCCGGCCTGTCAACGGAAATCTCTCGGAAAAAAGGCCATCTTTGAAAACGCGTCCCGTTGTCCCCATGCCAAAAAATTTAATTTTTTAAGCCGCCTCCGAAAAACATCGTCACAAAAACCGATCATGACGTCCCCCCAAAATGAAAATAGTTTTTTTTTTGGACCGGGTTGCCTCCCGGGTAAAAAGGGGGAAAGAACGGGTTGGTAAGAATTTCCCGGAAGGTCTAAGTTGGGCAAAATTCCCCCCCCCGAAGTAAAAAATAATTTTCCCCCGGACCCTTTAAAAATAAAAATTTTTTTTGTGAATTTTATTTTTTTTCTTTTGGAGATTTTTAAATTTTTTAGCAACTTAGACCTTTCCGAACTATTACCTTAGAATCGCCCAATTCCGGGGGAACTGTGAATAATCCAACAAGTTTTCCCTCGAAAACTCCCCCACTTTAAATCCTGGGGGGGTGTTTCAAACGATGTTTTTTTTAATGCCCTTAAATAAAAAAAAAGAAGCCCCCCCCCCCCCCGTTCCCCACCCGAAATCACGGTTTAGGGTGTGTCGTTTTTTTTTTTTTTCCGTTTCTCCCTTTTCCGAATCAATGCTCGAGTTAGGCCCGTGCTCCTAAGCTTCTACCGTTTTCTGCAACATAATAAAATTTCATAATAAAAACGTTTTATGATTATTAAAATGCGTGAAGGAAGTTTAGCACAATAATTCCATACCTTAGGTTCCTTATTTGCAGTTTCATCTAAACGCTGATGTTGCAATTTCTTTGTAACGTACCGAAGCGAATTAATCATAGTTTTTCCCTACGGGCAATCCAGGATTTTTATTTACAGTTTATCACGTCGTTGGAAAGAAACAATGAATTATTTATATAATTTAAGGATCATAAACATCATATATTTTGTGTTTGTACACAAGAAAAAAAGGTCTATCCTTTTTAAACAAGTATTTTAAATAGTGATTGGATAAGGGTATACTAGGTATTTAAATGTCCTCAAATCATCCGAAAATCGAAAAATGACGAAATTCAGAATCTTGACACTCAGGCGCATTGGTTGCAATTCTTAAAACGCGCCGGACATATTACTGTACTGATTACCTCATGTTCAAACGTCTTGGCTTGCTGTCGAACAGCTGGTTAAGGAATGGACTAAGCGAAAATGGGGGATAAACTTTAAACTACAAGATTTAAAGGCCGCTGCATAGAAAGTATTTTAAAGCATTATAGTATATAGTAAATTAAAAAATAAATTAGATTACACTATTTTAGCAATATATTATTATGGGGGCTAAAAATTCATTTTAATAGTATTAAAATTTAAATTATCAATTTTCCATATATTTGTTATAGGGTCTTAATTTGATGTATTAGAGTAAGCTATAACGAAAGGGGAGAAGTCGGTGGGAGGTAACATGAAAGTTAGACTAACCATTTTAAGGATATTTCTATTCATTGAATTTTTTTTTAATAATTTATTATATGAAAAATTATTATATTAAAAGATTATTTAACAATAAATTTTACAATACATAGAAAGGCACAAATAAATAAATACAAGACTGGTATTTCAAATTTGTTTTAAGTAGTTTGGAGATCTGGCAAGTGACTTTAATACTATGACAGAGAGCTAAACAAGGCAAAGAAACAGGAATATTGTTTAGGGTGGATATTTTTTTTTAAATTATTACATGAACAATAGTCTTATATTTTATATACAGCATTATGGCAACTAATATAATGAAGTTAAAGTTATTATATATGCGTTGATAAAGTTAATTAATTTTAGTATTTAAGAAAAGCTTAGTAGGAGGAGGAGGAGGAGGAAAGTGATGGAGTTCGGGGGATGGGTTAGGGGGTGGGGAGAAGAAGAGCGAAAAAATCATGAGCGGATTCTTCGCGGTTTTCCACAAGTATGGAGTGAATAGACCGATAAGAGGTGAGAGTTGAAGATAAGTGCGAGATGAAGTGGGGATATAGGAGTGAAGGGGGAGTTGTTCTAGAATGAATTGTAATGACGTCGAGAGGAGAGGATACGGGTGCTGTAGGCATGGATAGGTCGGGGTAACGAATTCAGACCAAGGAGGGGTGTAGGCTACGTGAACGAGTTGAAGTATATGTATGTGTTGTTGAGATGAGGAGGATGATAGGACGAGAAGGCGCAAGCGAGACATGCTATGATATGATGGAGATGACAGGAGTTGTTAAGGGGAAAGAGTGAGGACTAGAGAATGATGAGGTAACGTGGAATTACGAGGAAAGTAGCGTACGATAGAGTGAGCGAGGATGTTATAGAAAGATAGGTACACAGTCGAGAAAGTTTTGATTGAGGTATGTGGGATAGATCGGACGTGTTATAATCAAAAGTTAGGCTACAAAACGCCACGGGGGGGGTTTTACGCTCTTTATACTTTTTGGTATGCACAGAATCGTACATATAGTATACGACATAAATCGTTAATTAATTCCTAAAATAAACTTCAGCAATATTTAGTTAACACATATTAATAAAGAGAAATCAATTTTTTCAAAGGTTTCAGAAGAGAAAGTTTTGCACTGGGAGAATGTTAGGCCGTCACTTACTTGAGCGAATGGTTATAGTAAGAGAGAGAGAGCAGGAGAGAGAGAGAGAGAGAGAGGATGGTAGTTGGTTTACGTGGCATACTAACCATACTTATCTCTTGCCAAAGAATGTTAATCGCAAGCCCGGAGAAGGTTCGTGATCGCCGGGTAACGGCCTATCTTTCGGCGAAATTGGTATGAATCGTATGGGGTACATGGAAATGTCAGAGAAATGAATGTTGAGGAGAAGAGGAGAGAGGTGATGGATTTATTTTAGAAAGCGGCAAAAATTTGAGTTGTGCTCGGCTTTGACTGAAACCGAAGGATGAAAAGAAAAAACGGTGAAAAATGCGTGGTGTGGTGTGAAATGTGATGTGCTGGCTGGTGTGGAAAGGAATCGAGAGAGGGAGAGGAAGGGGTTGCAATTTTTCGGATGGAGTAACGGACAAATGTAGTCACAAGCTATGGTTAGAGACATTTGGGTGTGTGTAGAGTCCTAGAATTCTAATGAGTTTAAAAAATATTTAAGTGAATGAAAAGGTCAAGTAAGAAATGCTTGGTGGTGTTACCGCACGTGGACGACGTAGGGAAGAGTCGCAAACTGAGGGAAAACGTGTGAAGGAGCAGATACGAGGTGGTTATGTTTTGAATTAATGTCGGAATATGTTCTGAAATGGTGAGCTAGGCGAGCTTCAGATTCGATAGTGTTGGGGAGACCTGAACTCGGGGCATAAAAAAGGGGATGGTCAATAAACAGAACTTCAGGTTTTGGGGTGGCGGGAGAAAAATGAGAATGGTAGGAAGGTGGTTGATTTATGTGAGGAGAGAGGTGTAGTGTGTGTAAGTAATGACTTTTCTTTAAACACAAGAGTATACATCCATAAAGTATACTAGAGTTGGTGTAGGTAGCGATGCGGTATTCGGAAGTTGAAAAAGTAAATGATTGAATTTTGTGTTGGGAGAGAAGGAGATGTTGGAAAGTATGTGTTGGACTCGATTAAATTCAGACTGAAGGGAGTTTGAGGGAATGGGAAAATATATTCAGGATCAAAATTTATGATTGTTACCCTATGTAATAATTGGAAGTTAGTGGTGGGCTTGGTATTGGGAGGAAGGTGAATACGAAAGGAAGTAGTGCGTAAAAGGGGCCGCAGGACTAGTGGGGAGACGGGTTACCAGTGAACCAATGACAATTTAAAAGGGTAAGTATAAGTTAACAGCGTGCCTCGAAACATATTGTAAAATTAATTATTCTCGTTGAAAATAGTGAACAAAGAGTTGGGATGACTATGCCCCCCAATTTGCCCTATTAAAGTATATACATAATATATGATATTTTATATTAATAATTTTGAAAATATATAATTAGTATTGTTTAAAGTTAAGTGTAAATATTTTTGGACAGTATATGTTGGATTAGTGCTCAACTAATATATATATATAAGTACGGCAAGTTAATATGAATGTTTAAAACTTAGTAGAAAATTGGTGAGACATTGAAAAGAGGTGAATGAAATGCGGTTATAAAGGTTAAAAAAAGAAGCGTGGTCTTGAATAAATTATGACTTCAAAAATAAGCAAAATGATAGTGCAAAGTGCGTTATTTAGAAAGATGCCCTTTGGAAGTTTTATAAGGAGGAAAGAAGAAATACTAAAAGGTTGCATACGTAGGAGAAAAAAGAAGAGGTAAAAATGAACAGTTTGGAAGGAAGATGAAATGAGGACTTACAATGGTGATAAGGAACTCTTCTGGAGGAAGCTCGAAAGGTTTAAGAATGTATGACAATAATGGGAATCTTGGCTTCAGATTAAATTGAATAGGTAGATATAGGTGCATTTAATGTAAACGGATGAATGGATGTGAGGTGGAAGTGTGGAAAGAAACACCCTCGTAAAAATTCTGCAACAATATTAACAGTAATGAACGAGGTGATAGTGAATGTGTGGTTGGGTTTGATGGTACAAGAAGGACTAGGTTAATAATTTGGGGATGAGGTTATTAAGTAATAGGAAGGAGGTTTAAAATTAGGTGTAATGAGTGTCAAAACAGTTTGAAGATAATCGGTAAAATCTCTGCAGGCTTTATAGTATGAAAATTTAGTAATCTAACTGGTGTATAGAGAATGACATCAACGTAAATAGAATCAGAAGTTAAGGCGATAGATTGTGTAGATTTGTATTGGTATTTGGGAATGTTTGTGTATATAATTAAAGCGTAATTTTTAATGTGATGGATTATATATGTAATCAAAGGGATTTTGGAGAGAAGAAAGTACAGTATAATAGTTACCTCACTTTATTATAAGTGGTAAGGATAAAAGGGGAACTGTTTAGATAATTAAGGGGGAAATAGTTTTATTTGAAAGTGTTTGATAAGGAAGGTTATATAATAGCTGGTTATATATCTATTAATATATATATATATTATATAATATTTTTCGAAAAGAGATGCGGTCTCGAGTATTTGTAATAGGACTGATTGGGAAGAACAAGGTGCGTTTAGGAGTGTGTAAGATGGATTGTGTGGCATCAATTCTTGATTACATTTAGGGGAAAACTAATGATTTTAAGAGAAGAGAGGGAGATAAGAAGAATAAAATTTGTATTTCATATTAGGTTTTATTATGGATTTGCAACAGCGTATGAATAGAGTTAATAGGGAAGCTTTATGGGAAGATGTTAGTGAATATATGGTGTTGGTGGGTAGGCTTCTGAAATGCGAATCAAATGTTATGTAATAAATGACGACAGTGAAGCGTGTAGTAAGAATAAATGGTGTCAAAATGGTGTTAATTTTTTAGGATTAATAGCGGATTGAGAACAGGGTTTGTGTTATGTCTCCTTGGTTATGTCAAATTTTGTATATGGATGGGGTTATGAAAAGAATTCGAGGTGGGGATGGCAGGAAAAATGGTGGTTACGAAAAATGATGGGAAAATGGAGATGAAGTGGAGGGTGCCCTCACCTATTAAAATAATGCGGCAGTGAATTTTGGTTCTGTGTGGCGAAATCTGAAGAGAGTTTTATGGATTTTGGTCAGAGAAAGATTTGCAGGCGTGTGTAAAAGGAGGGGGTTTGAAAATGGGAACGTAGATAAGAGTAAGGCTTCATGGGTGTGAGTGAGGACAGTCTCTCAGTGTTGAAGTTATGTTAGAATTGGTGGTTAGCAGCTGGAGCAAGTGTCCTGAGTTTTAAATATTCTAGGGTTTAAAATGTGTTGGATAAAAGGATACCGAGATGATGCGAAGCAGAGTGTAGTAGGAAAGTTGTGGAGGGCAGGAAGGTTGGCTGGTGCAATTAATATCGTTGGTGAATGTAAAAGGGACTAAAGTCTTGAGTTTGCAAAAGTTTTGCAATGAAGGGTATGGTATTGTTAACCTGTGTTATTGTATAGAGTCAGTGAGGACTATGGCTCCCTGGAAAATAAGCAAAGTATAGATCCTAAAGTTCAATGTGGTTCAGATGGAAACTAACTACTTAGGGGCAATGCTAGGTGTGAGAAGAATTGAATAAAAATGAAGGAATGGAACGTATTAGAGAGATGATTGGTGGATTGTTCGATAGCTGTGATTGAGAAGAATTGGACTGGAGTTAGGAATTATCAGGCACGAAACTTCATGTGGAAGGAAATGAAATTGGCGGACTTAGCGTTGTGTTATCATTCGAACGCTAAACCTGCGGCATCGCTGGCATCCGACGGTGCTGGGAGACCGAGAAGAAACTGGTTTCTCTCGAAGAACTAAAGGCTGAAAGAGAGAATATGTTGAAAGGCTTTTG
This sequence comes from Trachelipus rathkii, assembly GCA_015478945.1. NCBI lineage: Eukaryota > Metazoa > Arthropoda > Malacostraca > Isopoda > Trachelipodidae > Trachelipus > Trachelipus rathkii. The sequence goes on from JABUQX010026895.1 coordinate 18,571, forward strand.
GCTCATCCAATACAAAGGTGCATAATAGGAGTGGAATGGCGGGGTTTTGTATGGGGGCATGGTTTGTGGCCCACCTGGGCCAAGGGATGCCCTTACATTGGACGATTACCATCGTGAGGGGTTCTCCGTCGCGGGTCCCAAATGTTAAAGCTATAGGGATGGTATTTTCCTGTCTGTGACGAATATTCGTCACTATTTATGGTACATCTTGGTATCCATTTTCTTGGTGTACTTTATTATGGTTTTGCTGTAACGTTGTGTATCCGTTGGGGGTATCTGAATTCATCCTTATAGCGGTGCCTCCACTTCTCATCCCTGTACTTGCTATATATCTCACTATATTTATTATAATCAAGGGCTTTATTATTTAACCACTGATCTCTTTACCAATATTGTAATTCATTAAAATTAATACGCCTTTTGACATATACTTATCAAACAACTATCGTATTAAAAAATAATGTTATTTTTAGACAAATACATTGTCATGAAATTTACGATTTTTTACCCTGGATAATAAAACGATAGAAGCTTGCCCCTTATATATATACTCCTGAGTAGGATTACGACAAAAGATGTATATACCTAAGATAATTTCAATATGGTAGGGAGTATTCAATATTATATATGAAATATTTTTTAATAGTATATTTCATTTTAATTTATTAACGCTTTAAAGTAATTATATCTCTCACTTATGTAGGTTAAACCCATAGAACGTGGGCAATATACGAGTTCGAGGGTTTGTATTCTGGTACTATATACCTAGGGGGGTGGATACGACGGGGCGGGACGTTCGTCCCCTCTGTCTCCGTCGGCGTCAAACCCTAAAAAAGGATATAAATAATAGTAAAAATATAATATATTTTCCAACGTAAATTAACTTATAAATACTTATTTATGTGCAATCTATTTTAAATTGTTATTACTTCGAGAATGATATTGTTACGTGATTAATTGGTCATTATTACACACGATCATTATTCACTAACGATCTAAAATATATATTAAGTTAAAATAAGTATAAAAAAGTGGTATTAATAAATATTAGTAAATAAATTATAGTTATTATTTTTTTATTTGTTAGGAAAATTTTCTTTTGAAAAATGAGGTCGATGTTTTTATTACAGGGAAATTTAAAATTATTTTATGCCGTTTATTTTTGGCTGAGAAGCTTTTCCAAATAGTTCATTGCTTTTTATAATTATTTTTTCAGTCTAAAATATTTTTTTTTGAGATGTTTTGATATCATTATTTTGTAATATAGGGGGCTTCATTTAATATATATATATTTTATATATACTATGAGGATTTTATCATAATTTTATTATAATATATATATATATACTATAATATATTACTTATATATATATATATTATCTATTACTATATATATATTTTATATTCTCTTACTCTTAATCCAATAATACTTGAAACAGCTTCTTGTATCTGTTAACAGGGCATTTGGTATTTTTCCCTCTGCTCCCAAACAATCTTATAACCTATCTCTTCTACTTTTAATTCTTCTCCTAAATTGTGTTGGATTTTAAATTTCCCAATATACTGCTTCATGTCTCACAAAGCTCGTTTTTGGATCTATAGATAACTTCATGATTTTACTACTTTCCAACTTTATTCTTCCTTTCCATCAACGATCTCCTCTACACAGGGCAACTCTATTATACAAAACACACACACACACACAACACAACACAATCATCAATTTTACATCACACTTACCACTCCACTAATTCACACATTACACATCACACACATCAACATGAATTCATCGATAAATTAGGATTTTAATTTAAGGAGGATTAACCGCTTGCATCGGAACGCAATAAATAGATCTGAAAAAAATGTTTTAATTAATTTTCCACCTTATACGTTGAGAATATTGTGCATATATAATTAGTTAAGGTCTTTAAGGAGTTGTTTTCTCTCAATTACCTCTAAATAACTAGTAACCGGGTACATTTCATCTTTATTGTTGGTGTCCTTATTTTACTTAAAGCGAGTGAATGACTTCGTTTGTACAAACACACAAACAAGAGTTTGTAAAAATATTGCGTACAACAAACTACCTACTGGAGTATTCATATAACCAAACCAGGACATGTTGTACGAGGCATGCCTGATCATAGAACAACTGTAATTCAGTCCCTCAGGAGACCGGATTTGCTAGCTCTTCCACTTCCTCCTAGTATTGTCCAATCTAATCTTCGCTATATCTCAGAGCATTACTTCTCGCTGGGAAATCAAAAATATTAAGGGAGATCTATTGCGCGTGAGGAATTTTAGGTTCCTGGACTCGCGGCAGGCTGGGTATAGTTCGCGAGGTGTGGCAACTCTGAGTAAATAAGCGAGAGTACATTAAGATGGCGAGAATGTTTTAAACAGTAAGTTAAGTATATATTACACTATATATATATGAATATATATATTATATAATATCCTATTTTATATTAAATAATTTACCTTATATATACTATACTTACATATTATATATAACCTATATATATAGTGTATCTATATTATATAAGTACTACTCATTCATATTAATTATACTTATAGGCCGGCCGTCGATTTTTCCCGGTTATTTCTCTACACCTATATTTTATTTTTCTTCTCCCTCTCCATTTGGCTCATCCTCACCCCCCCCACCGTCCTCCCCCCCGCTTTTCTTTGTATGAATATTATTTATATAGGTTGAATTTTTCTCTTTTTGTTTGATGTATTTTTTATATAGAATGGGAATTATTTAGAAATAGATCTTGTAATATATAATTTAACTATTCTTGTCGTGTTTGTCTTTATCGCTATTGTTAACTTATTTGTAATTCTCATTTTAGATATATATGTATTAAGTGTGTCAGGTGAAGGTAGAGTACTAGTTAGTTTGTTAATTAAGGTGGTGGGGGTGTATTCTGCTCGTTTTCCGATCTAACACAGGAGCCCGGCCAAAGCCACTCGAGTTCTTTTTAAACACGTCTCGTTTTCAAAACCTTTTGATAAATTAGTATTTTTCCAAATTTGTCTCAATCATCCCTTTCACTCATTATTTTATCTTTTTATTGTCCCTATAATTAAATCCCTCAACCTTCCTGTGTTCCTCGCAGCTTAATCACTCACGCATCTTCTGCGATGATATCTAAAAGTACGATCATACGAGTTTTTTTGTTTTTGTCTTAACGAATGGCGCATCACAAAATTCCTCCTTTTCACCTACTCCATGTATTATCTATAAACTTTCAATAACTGTCCGTATCTTTTTATTCTTTCTCATTCATTTTTCTTCATTCTTTCCCTCGCTTTCTTGGCTTTTATTTCCTGTGTTCCTTTTCAATCCATCTCCCATAAAAACTTTGTTTTTAGAAGCTCTCGGATTTTAACCGATTTACGCGCATTGACGTCATTTGGAATTCAGATTACACCAAGTCAAACATTCTTCCTATTGACACTTAGAGTTCTCCACTAGACTTTATAATGTCTCGAAAGATAGTAACTCTGACCTCCCTACACAGCTTAGTCTACACATACTGGGCTAATATTATATTTCTACTTTTCTTCAGGAGCATAATCAAAAAAGGTTTATGGCCATAAAGTTGACGGCGACGGTGCTTTACATCTACGTGACCGCCATTCGTACATTCACACTTCCTCATTCCTTCACAATTTCCCTATATGCATTTTTTAGCTGCATATTTGACAAATTTTGATATCCGTTTATTATTTTTCTGGAATTTCATATATATCCTCGACAATGTCATTCTGATGTTTTTTGCAAGATTAATGACTAATAACATGAATACTCCTCTTCCCAAGCCTTCCAGAAAGTTTGTCACCATTATCTATAAATTCTCCCTGATTCTACACACGCACTCTTCCTCTCCGCGTCTCGAAGTCACCTGGTTACTCGGATAATTAATTGCAAATCAAGATAACCGTCTGTGACGAAATTTTTTTACTTCTTTATTGTTATTTTATTTGTATTTGTTTTTTTTTTAGTATTTTTTGTTTATTTTTATTTTTTTTTTTTTTTTTTATTTTTTTTTTTTTTTTTTTTTTTTTTTTTTTTTTTTTTTTTTATTTTTTTATTTTTTGTTTTATTCATAATTTTTTTTTTTTTTTTTTTTTTTCTTAACAGAAAAGCACTTCCCTTCCAGGACGGAAGAAAAGTTGAAATACCGTTCCTTAAAGGGGCCTCTCTGCGGGAGACATGTCTTCACAGATTCTGAAAAGGTCGTTCTCTTCCGTCTTTTTTCTTACATATCTTTGCTCTCTCGATACTGCGTGGAGGAAGTGTGGACCTTGGTATCCAGATATGCATTTCCCATGATTCCGGCCTGCTTGCTCTCAGTCGGTCTGGAGCAGTCCTCCAGGCGTCGCGCGCTTTCCGGGAAGGAGGTCGGTTCTGCCTTCTGCACGTGTATCTCAGCGGCGGCGTCGCAAGATTGCAGGAGCACCAGTGTCGCGGACTACCTCACAAACCATTTTACTTCTCCCTCCAAGGAAAAACAAATCGTAATCCTCATCTTCCTTTCTCATCCTTTTTCGCCTTTGCGCCATATGTTTGTGCACTATATTGGCTTGCACGCAACAGGATATTTTTGGAAAATGCTTGGAAAAACTTCCTTTTTCTATCTGAGCAAATTTTCCATTCCTAAGTATTCAAACACTCAATTTAATGTGTAATAGTACAGTGATATTGGACTTATTCAAATTTTCTCCGAATTCGATGATGGATCCGCGACGGATTAAAAATACGGCGATTGCAATGATTAGCTGAATTATCAAAAATTAGTTGTCGATTCGGTCGGGACTTCTTGCAGCCTGCACGTGGGACTAGATCTGGTAGTACAGTTATTTGAAAATTTATTATTATATTAATATGGATATATAATATATATATATAGCTACTATGTTCTCTATATTTACCTATATATATTATATATTATATATCATAGTAATATATTATATATTATACTATGAACTATAATATATATAGTTATATATCAAGGGTATATTATTATATATAATTTAATATATAGTATACATAGTGGAAGGGAAAGATACAGGAAAAGAAGATAGACAAAGCAAGCCCAAATTTTGACCCCCACAACTGGGGGTCTTCCTTCAAAAAAAATGTAATGAAATTTGAGGTTAGAAGTGTGCTAGAATTGTATATTAAAGTGACACACCGGCAAAAGGATTAGGGGAGTGGGCCTGTTACCTGAAAGGGGTGTGCGGACGAGTAGTCAGCGGAAAGGGGAAAAAGTTTCATTAAGAGTGGAAGAATTTGATAGACGTTAAAACTAGGTTCAACACTTTCCAGGAAGAAGCTTCTTTCAAGTGTTCCAAATCCCACAGCTGCGTGATAATTTCTATAATGGGAATGACATACTACCCCTATGAACACGCCATACGCATTCTTCACCGAGTGGCCCATTCCGCCGTTGATGAAGGACATTATGGGCTAACGACCGATACTTCGGCATTTAGGTTGCGACTCATTCCGTCTCCTTCGTTCTAGCTACAGATACTTGTATAAGTGTGCGCGTAAACAATGATAGCTTCTTCAAGAAGATTTATAAGATTTACTTAGAAAGTATATAAGTATATTACAGGTCTGTGATTGCTACAGAGTGCTTATAGAGAAGTATTCTATAGTTATTGAGATGTTTAACTGTAATATCATATTAATTGGCGTGGGGTTGATTATAAGAATGAAATTAGTACGGAGCATTAATGCTAAGGTATTGATCGACTTCGTATAACAAGGTAGTTATTGCTGATACGGATTGACAACTACAAAGTATGGTGGGTATAAATAGAGGTATGAACAGAAGTTATATATCCTCAAACAACTACGATAATTGTCATATCTGTGTTATTCATGACCTTATATTATGCACCATAAGATGGGATTTCAAGGATTTAGGCGATCTTACTGTGTTCGATATGCTACAGTGCGCCCAGGCCCAAGACCGTGATGTCGCCAAGTAAACGGACCTTCTCGTAGAACTGGATCATTATGTCCGCTACTAGACTAGGATTTCATATTCTTGGACTAAGCTTTATCTCATAAGATGCCACGCTTGTGGTACTGTATTATCTTTTACCTTCTAGTTTCGTGAACGTCATTGACTGGTAGTCGGTTTGTTAAATTGGAATTGCACTCTCCCTTCTGCATCCAAGTAAAATGTATATTTCCATTATCTGTGTGAGGGCGACAGTGAAATAGACAAACTGAACAACAGTAAGCACCTCTGACATAGTGTTCTCATCGGTAGGTAAAGATTAGTAATTTAACCAGATTGAGTGGGGTTTCTTGGAAATAGGTGATCTGGAGAAGTAATTGATTCTTCAACTTCACACAACACCTGAGCGATCGTATCTCTTAACTCGGGATTACGTCCTCATAGGTGGGAGCACTTTCCTTTACTCTAAATAACAGAACTTATTTCTGCAGGATATAAGTCAAAGGTCAAAGTATTTCACAGCCGTATGGTCAAAGCGTGCATAATGTGATAAATATATGGGTGCAAGGAGAAATAAATGTGTCAGTTATATGCATGGCATATAATAAGGGATAGTTAGCCAGCTTAGATCTCTAATATTTAATCTCGTGGTGGGTTTAGATATATGGAACCCACACGTGACTGTACTTATTACTATTTCTGTTATTTTATACTGTTTATTAAGTGAACATGTTTGTTATACCGTGCTCTTAATTAATTTTAATTTTATATTACTTATTATATTGCTATTAATATAATCCTATATTTTATTCAGTTATTTATTAATTTATTTAATTCATCGTGTATTATTAGATGCTTTTATTGGGTGTTCCACAGGGTAGTATTCTAAGTGTATTATCTTTTGCTCTCAGTAATACGTATATGTGTGTGTGACGTGTAATTACTCTCCTCATTCATCGTGCTATCTCGTGAATCTCCATTATTTGTAGTGATCAGTGTGTGTGTGAGTGTGATTTATATTAGGTTAACTATTATTATTCCTATTATAAGTATTTATTATATTATTATCCTCTCTATATATAGTTTCGTGCATATTGAGGCTCTAGGTTGTTATGAAAAACGTAATATTAGTATGAAATAGATGCCAATAAATGTTAGTTAATTAGGATTACTGCCACAAACATTTGTAGTTTGATACAATAAGTGGAGTAAATTATATTTTTTAGTATCAAAAAGGGCCGACTGAAATTAATTAGGGACTTTGTGATATTATACGAGTCATAGTGCTAGGGTGGCATATATAGTATAATGGCAGGTAATAACATAATGGCGTCACTTGAGTAGATGTACATAGATATCACTAGTATAATTTATTAACTCAATTAATAGTTTATATAAGTATATTATATTACTGGATATGATTGTATAGGATGAACTATAATAATATAGATTTAAAGTAATACTATATATTGTGTAAATTATATATCATTATATATTTATTATAAATATTATATTAACTATATTATATTCAAAAAATGGTGTCATATAGACCTATTTATATTATTATTATTATTATTATAATATTAGTATATATATGTAATTATATATAATATATATACATATTAAATATATATATAAGGGATAGCTTTTTACCTATAGATTCTATACCGTATGATCAGAATAACTTAATTTATATTTGTAAGATAGGTTATGATTGGGTAAGGATTCCAGTAGGGGTGTAATTAATTTCGCACTATCCAAGGAACGAGATTTTAGCTAGCTCCAGGTAACAATGTAGCACATATTTGATATTTTGGTAATCAGCAACAAAATTGCAATATAAAACGTGTTTACAATCATTTACGTATTTTTCATTATATGTTAGATTAGTGGGTATTTTACAATTGTATGTTCAACAAGTGGTCGGCCTTCTTCGCGGGAAACAGGTTTAATATTGGAACCTAGGGCAACGACATACAGCAAACTCTGTCGAGCACGTGATGGGGCTCTGGTTGATGAGCGTTAAAGGCTTGCCTGTATTCTGTGCAGTCGTCCGTCTGTATTGACTACGGACGTTGTCAATACACGAATACCTTAAGCGTCGCCCCAAAGGTATGAAAAGTCAAAGGGGCGTTAAATCCGGCACCGCGCGGTGGTCATTTTCAACCGGGCTTCCCCCCTTGCCCTATCCATTGTTCGCCTAGAAAGGTTCGACGTGGCTGTGCCCGACCGCATCGATGCAAAAGTGTGGGGGGGCCCCATCTGCTGGAACTAGAATATGCGGTTCGCAAAGCCGGAACATCAGGACCCCGAGCTGGCTCTGCAACGTCGTCCTGCTAATAAGAACTGGTAGGTAGACGCCGCACCTGTTGCCTTTGCCGGGAGACGCCAAGAGGACATAAACAGGTGTTTGGCCAACAAATGCCTGCCCCAGATTGTCTGACGGAGAAAGGGTGTTGGTGGCACGTAACGGCTATAGCATGCGGGTCTTTCTCGAAAATAGATAAATACTTAAGGCTATTCCCTTGAATATGAAAACCTAGCCGTCACCCGTGTAAAAGATAGCTCTTCTGTGGAAGAGGAGTAATCGGGAGGGATTACAGACAGAGATAGCTGTGGTAATACATGAATTGAGACAGAGAAACTTCGTTCCGATATTTTATATGGTGGCATCAGAGTGTGCATAGTGAAGGGTATACAGAGCCCACAAAGGCTATTGTACCTTTTCTGCGCAGGTTGGTTGGGTTACGAAATATATATGGGGCACCGGAAGCTATGTACAACCCGCAAGACTGATTTTTCCACACTGTGGGTGGCACACGCTTACGGGTGGAGCATAGCGGATATAACAGAGCTTTGTTTATAACTGAAGATGCTGTCAGAAGGAATTTCGGTTGTTGAATAAAGCAGATTATATACAGTCTCGACGACGGCAACCCTTCATACGAGCGGGTTATGTCCGCTACAGTGAGAATGCACACACCCTATCGTGTGCGCACTATGGATGGTATATCACGGTCTCTTCAGATTGCATAGTAGCGGGTCTGTACGTTTAATTTGAGAATCACGCAAAAAAACGATTGACAAAATGTGATGAGGATGTACTGTCTGTTGGGTGTGCCGTATAGAAGATAAAGAAATATTGGGCGTAACGGGCCCTATGTACACTTCCTCCTCGCCTCACCAACATTTACACATCACCGATGTCGGGGTGCCTGAGTTCAGAGTGAAGCTCGTTATGGTGTGGTGGATAAGCCACACACCGGATTGCCAGGGCCGGGTTGCACTGCACTATATGGTAACAGACGAGCACTTGGTGTAACTGACCACCTCGGATTTAGGAACACGGCGTTAGGAAAACTCTACCACATTCACGTGAACATGTCGGTCTGGCGTCACGTCTTTCCGATGCCCCATACCCTTCTGGGGGGACTTCGGGAAATGTTCATTGTAACTAAAAAGTTGTTCACCTACACGTAACCTATCAAAACACTTGAATTTCTGGTCGTAAGGGTCTTGAAACACCCAATAATATATATATCATATATATAGGCATATAGCTAATATATTATATACTATATATAGTATATGTATAAGTATATAAATATAAATATATATATATGTATATATATATATATATAATATAATATATATATATATATATATATATAAACAGTATATATAGTATATATATTGCATATTATAATAGGTATTATAATATATATTATTTGTTGTATAATTAATATATATTTTACATATAGTATATAATATATATATATCGTATCATATTATATATATATATAATACGATATAATGTTATATATGATATATTGAGATGAGAGAGAAAGAATTAGTGAGTGAGAGAGGAGCACGTGTGAATAATACAGATACGTCGCATTGTAAAGTCAGTTATGTAGGAGTCATTAACTTGAAATGGTTAACTTTGTACGCTTGAGAGCAACGATTTGAGCCCACAGCGGAAGGCACGAGCACTAAGGTTTCGGACGGAATTGGGTGGAGCGAGAGAACTGAGCTATTCTCTATTAACTCTAGCTTTCGTCTCACTCAGACGTTAATGATTAGGTACATTGGTAGCGTGCTTTGCTATTAGTGGGAAAACTTCCGGCATCCGCGATAGGCCTAGGCCAAGCAGCCGGATTTAGTCGTTTAGGTAGCCGTGGACAACCCAAGACCATTTCTCGAATGGGTCCCACTGACAGGTTGTGAGACCTTCCTGGGGGAGGTAATATAATAGTAATATATCAACCTATATAATATATATACATATTCATATATTAAAAGGTTGAGTATTTCATGTTAAATGTTAAAAGACCGTTTTTATTTAGTTTGCATATAAATAGGAAATACGTGCGGATACGAAAATCGTAATTATATGGGAAGATAACAATAAGGTCACTGGGTCATATTACTTGGATGATTGTAATTACATTAGCTTTATTACTATATTGATATTATTATATATTATACTATATATATTATTAGCTAAATATAATATCTATATTTTTTTATATACTCTATTTTAAATATAATTATTAGTATTTTTATTATTCTTAATTTTACTAATATATTATAATATCTACATATTATATTTATATAATATATGTTTAATATTAAAATATTACAATTTTTTATAATATTATCCAATATATATCTATATATTTATTTTAATTATATATAATATATTTTAATATTACATATGTGTGATATAAGAGGTAACACTGCACCTTAGTTTTGAGGGCTAAATATATATTTTGGCCTTGTATCCTAATATCTAGCAAGGGTGTAAGTGTGGGTGAGAAGGACTGTAATATGTTACATGTATCACAAGGAGTAAGAATAATAAGCTACATAATTCATCTCATCCCGATTATTATAGATATTCTAATGACGAAACCAGCTGTGGATCCCCATTGATAAAGTCTTTAATTAGCCTGGGAAGTTTGTGATTGGTACTGATTGTGTCACCCTTTACAACCAACATCTGAGGCTATTCATTCACCTAAGGTAACTGTAATTATATTTTATATTTAGGTTAGCTACATAAGATGAAATATAATTATAGAACTAACTCTATGCCTTTTCTAATTATATTTTTCAATAATTATGTAAATAATATATAAAAAAATATTAATATCCTATCATAAAAATAGCTCAAAGATTTATATGGAGAATATATAATTTAATTTAAAGTTTAATTTAAATTTATTTATCATCAAAACTACTATATTTTTACCATTATCATTAATTAATGGAATATTTAAATTTAATTATATTTTGTGCTTGCAATGGAATAAATAGATAAGAATCGTCCCCTACTCATACTATATAGCTATTATCTTTTTCCTCATTATTATACTTTTATTTTATAATAATATATTATACCTATATACTATGCTACTGATCGTTTTAATAAGTTAAATTATATATATCCTTATATTTATAGATATTAAAATATACATTAATAAGAATTAAATATATATTTAAATTGTATATTAAAAATATTACAATTAATAATAATTATAAAATGTATAAATTATAAATATTTAAGTAATATTCATTTAATAAATATAGTAGATATAATATATATAATAATAATATAATATAATTAATAATAATTATAATTATAATAAATATATATTAAAGTATGAATTATATAATATTATAATATAATTAATTAAATTAATATATATTATATATATATATTTATACTTGTGGTGTGTGTTGTGTGAATGTGTAGTAATTTATAAATTTATACTTTATATTATAGTAATGACGTACATATAATTTTAATCTTTACTTAAACCTTAATAGTATTTAATGTTATATTAAGTGTGGATGTAGATTTTTCTAACTATGTCATTATTTATTCTGATATCTGATTTTTAAATATATTGATTTTATTATATATTTTATACATTTATCTATTTATTACATATAGTTATTTTATTTATAATATTGATTTATTATTAATTATTATTATTATTTATTATTTTAATTGTTATTATTGACCATTATTATTTTATTACTTAAAAAAGTTACTAAAAAATTTTATTATATTAATATTTTCACTCAGTATTTACTTTATTGATTATTATCTAATTATTCATTATCATTATGGTATTATTATTATTGAATTATTATTATTATTATTAATTATTATTATTACTTATTATTATTATGTTATTATTATATATTCTGCCATATATATATATATATATATATATATATATATATATAATTTTTAATATCAAATATAACTGTATATATATATATATATATATAGTATTATATATTATTATAATATATAATTCTTAACATTCTCCTTAATTGGGGCTTCTATATAGCTATCCCTCCACAGAGTCTCATAATTTTCTGTCCACTTCTTTTCCCCAAGATTTATCGCTCTCCACTTTGCCACATTTACTCTACTGGAAACTATTTTTAAGCATTCAATTGAATGAGTCAAAGGGAGATTTTACTCTCCTAACTCAGCGTGGATCTTCGAACACTGGACTTCCGCGTCGCTGAGATTAACAGTAACCGGGCGCTCTATCCACTAGGCCATCCACGTTCCACTGACTAAAAATGGCTTACACAAACTTACAAACGCTATACCTAGAAGTAGGGTTGTTTGGCACCGCATCAGTGAAAGCGCACCACGCATCGATCGCACCGCACCGCACCAGGAGTCATTTTCGTCGCATCGCACCGCACCTCTATGTTTCAATGCGTACCACAGCTCTGCACCACGCATCGCACGGAACCGTACCTCTATATTTTAAAAATTGCACCGCACCTGTTACACTGGATTTGTGTAGCGCACCGCACCGCACCAAAATGAGCGCACCAAGCACCGCACCGCACCGCACCTGGTGTGTCGGCCAACCCTAGATCCTTTGAAGCATGTCGGCCATTAAATAATATTAGCCTTTCAATAGTTTTTTTTTTCGTATAGGGAGTTCGTCCTTATTCCCTTTATACTAAGAAATACTCCGAAACATCAAAGAGGAAATCTTCTGTAATAGTGTTGGCCGAGCACCGAATTTTTGAGCACCGCACCGCTCCGCATCGGGAGGTCGCGCACCAGCACCACACCGCACCGCACGACCCGTCATCTTACCGCACCGCACCACACCCGATGCGTCGGCAAACCCTATTCTCGGAGGAGCAAGGGAGGGTTTCTTTCATTCCACTAACTCAATTAAAGTAATAAATTAATCAAACACCAGTAAGACAAAGAATCAAATTAACACACAACACACACACACACACACAAACACAGCGCACACGCGCGCGCGCACAACACACACACACACACACATATACTATATATATATATAATATATATATATTATAATATATATATTATATATATATAAGCTATATATGTATATAGTATATATATAATATGTATATATATAATATATTAGTACTATACTATAATGCTATAGAAATGTTTCATGCATGCCTCGGATTTCTGGTACATGTTTTGCCCATCCGCTAACCTCCATTTCAGGGGAACTTTGGGACAGCGTGATATATAATATATATATTAATATATATATTATATATATATATTATTGTTTCTACATATTTATATTGCAATATTTATTTATATTTTTTACTGTTTATATATCATGAGTTGATAGTTGGAAACTCGTGGTTTGTGCGGAATGTGGTGTGCTATTTTAATCCATTTGAATTTTTAAAATTTTTATAGTTGGAGTTCTTAAGTTTTTAATTTAAACACATTGATTTACTTGTTAGTTTCTTATTTTTGCCTGTTTGTTGATATTTTTTTTTATCAATTATATATATATCAGATGGAATAACATACGTTACGTAATCTTTTAACGGGCTGGAATTTTAAGATTTCTTTCATTTATCCGTTTTTTACTTTTTAAACTTTACATTATTTACTAGGATACATGCTTGGCACATATTGTACTGTTACGTTTAGGTATTTTCAGCCTTTACTTTTTGCTTTTTAAAGTTGTTAATGTAGATTAATCATTTTTTTCTCCTTTTAATTTTGCGTAAGTAAATTTGCTAGTGTGTGGGAGGAGTGCTTGTCTGTTTTTAGTTTTCTAGGTTTTACATAGTTAACATATTTACTGTACATACGGTTTTAGAATTTTCTTTCCATTTTTGTAAACATAAGGTATTATAAATTTTTTTTTTATTTCTAAGGTTTTAAGTTAACGAAGGTCACTTTTAATTTTTTGGTGTGTATGTGATTATTAATGTATATAATATTATTTATTGTGGGATTTAGTTTGTTAAATTTTTATCCCGACTCCTCCTTTTGTTTTAAGTCCGCTTTTTGTCTATTCTGTTTTGTGTGTGTGTGGATAGAAGAAGAGAGTGGGTGTGGTGTGTGTGAGAGAGGTGAGAGAGGGAGAGAGCGGAGAGGAGGGGGAGGGGGCGAGAGAGAGAGAGGTGAGGAGATGAGAGAGAGAAGAGAGAGAGAGAGAGAAGAGAGAGAGAGAGAGCAGAGATGAGAGAGAATGGCAGGTTTTGCATCAGACGCGGGCTTTCTATTTGACTCACCAACATTCCGGTCGGCTTAAAAGTCTAAACTTTGGCCCTCTGATTGGAATAATCACCGTCTCATAACTCTAGCCCTATACCTTTTGCTACTTTGTCTGAGACTCTAGATGGCTAAGAATTCATGCCTGTAACTTTTTTAATGTATCCAACTATAACTTTACATCTTCATAAATTCCGTCTGAAGGTGGAGTGTGTGCCTATGTAAACATTAATACTATCCTGTACACGTCCCTTCGCTGAATTCTCAATCTGTCCTATACCTTCGATGATTCCGTGGTTTAAAGAAATCTTTCTTCCTTCTAGCTACAAATAATCTTGTGCTCTGCTACTGTTTCTCCTAATAGACACAGATTTTTCAAGACTCCTTCTTATGGAATATCCGTTACTACTTCTCACGAGACTGTTAATTATCTTCTCATCCAATACTGAGGTCCTTTATTTATTTAGGGACTTCAATGTACACAAACACTGAAAGGTTTCGGGGTCCTCTTCATACGTGTATTTAGTGTTGGCCGGAGGAGGCCCTGAATATCATTCAGCATCTTCAATCGATCTTGGAGCAAACTCATCAAAGAACTACTACATATTCCGGATTCGTCCACAACCACTTCTTAAACACACTTGACCTATTTTTCCATACAACACTAGTCCTTTATCTATCTTAAAATACAACACCAACTTCTCGCTCCCTATCGGTAAAATCTGACCACAACCTTATCTCCTTAATTTTAATACTTTCCTCTCGCCAACAGCTCCATCCTGCCTAACGGTTTTTTCTGGCATTTGATCGGGACCAGATTGGGGGCTTGCGTTTTGCTTCTATCGGCTATACATAATAATTGGAATGACTGCTTTGTCTCGTGGGTACTGAGCTTCGACTTCTGCCGAATACGGTGGGAGCTGTTAATCGTCGAATGGGGATTCGAGGCAGTGTTCTTCTTCTTCGACTAAATCTTTCTCTCCTCATATAATCCATGGTTGTGCGTGCTGTGTTCTCCCCCTCCTGGCCATTCGGCTAGAAGACAGTGCGGTATCGGGGGTGGAAAATTCTCGTTCTATCCTATCACTCTTGCTAATTTTCATCTGCTAGAAATCGTTGCAGGGATATCTCTTCGACGAGCAAAGCCGGGCTTTATCAAAATCGAGAGTGCGCTAATCCGTTCCTTGGTTTCTTCCTCCTGACAAATTCTTATTCTTGGCCTCTTGCAAAAAACATCTCTAACTTTTGTAAAATCTGCCTTTCCTCCTTTAATTCGCTCTGATGGTTCTGTTATAGACGTATTTCTCCAATGAAAAGGCCCATTTTCGTTTCGGCCCCCTATTTTTCCTCTAACTCACCCTGGACCGATTCTGGCGCATTCCTCATCCTCCTCGCCTTCTCCTCTCAGTTGTCCTACGCCTTTGCCTGTAATTACATTCGATCGGGTGCATGGGCCTCTTGAAATCTACGAACGTTAGAAGGCGGGTGGCCCGGATGGATTCCTCCCCCGAGTTTTTGAGAGAGTGTGCTTCCGTGCTATCCCACCCCATCGTTCAACTATATTCTCTATGTTCAATACTAACACTTTCCCAGTGTTGGAAGCAAGCTCATGTCCAACCTATTCCGAAAAAGGAAGCCGCTCTGTTCCTTCTAATATCGCCTATAGCTTCTTCTTGTTATTCTTAGTCTAAGACTTTGAAACTTTCTCACTCTCATTTTTAGATCATCTGGAATCTCATTCACTTCTTTCTGATGGCCAGTACGGCTTTTCGGCGCTCGAGGTCACTGGCGATCTACTTTTCCTATCTCACTGATTTATGGTTTTCCGCCCTTAGGAACTACGCGGGAGACTGCCGTGTGGCGGCTTGAACATATCCAACAGCATTTTGACCGGGTTATGGCACGCATCTCACACCTCTCCAAGCTCCCCTCCCTTTGGGTTTCCTCCTTCTTTTGCTTACTTATGCTTAGTTTTCTTTTCAAATCGCTCAATATCGGCTGTTGTTTGATGGGGCGACTTCTTCTTCCTTTTCTGTCAAATAGTGGTGTTCCTCAAGGGTTCTGTCTTATTCCTACTTTTTAATTCCTACTTTTCATTAAATGAATCTTCTCACCTTGCAATCTAAACCTCTATTCGACTCATCATGTGCCCCGATGACTCGACCGCTTCATTCTTCAACTCTTTCAATTCTGCCTCCTTCTTTTACTTCTAGAATGCCTCTAACGTCTTAATTCTTTTTTCTTTTCTTGGAATTCATATTTTCTCGCTGATCTGGATAGAATTTCCGGGTGGGGTCGTACTGAAACTATTTTGAAATTCAATTCTTTAAAACTCAACTTCTACAAATCTCCTCTCTAAGACACCTCCTCCAAAACTTTCCTATCTCTTTCGCACGGTTCTCTCGTCTCTCCTGTTGACAATAATAAACATCCTTGGCCTTAATTTCATAAACAAAAAAATGTCTTGGAACCTCACATTAAACAACGGGTTGCTAGGGCGGCCTCAAAGAACTGGGGAGTTCTGTTTAGCTGCGAGATTCTTTTTTTCCAATTTTTTTTTTTCCTTTTCCACCTCAACCCCCAATCTGGGGATAGGAAGAAGAAGATAATACATATGTAATAATAATAATATAATAATAATAATAATAATAATAATATATTTATATAATAATAATAATTAACCTAATAATATAATTAAATAATAAGATCAAAATCAAATCAAAAATATTTTATTCTCACTAAAAAGGTTACATGGCTACAATTCAAATGTTTTATATTAATAACAAAATAAACTTATAATAGATGAGAAAAGGGCTAACTAGGGGGACGTTTTCTTGTGGCTTGAAATAATTAGTAATATAAATAACACAATAATAATAAAAATTATATAATAATAATAAAATAATATAATAATAACAATAACAATACATAACAATAATAATAATAATACAATAATAATATACAATACATAACAATAATAATAATTAATAATAACATAATAATAAATAATATAATAATATAATTAAATAATAATAATAATACATAAATTAATAATAATATAATAATAATTAATAACTATAATTAATAATATATAATTAATCAGTAATAATTAATAATAATATAATGAATAATAATATAATATAATAAATAATATATAATAAATAAAATAATAATAATAAACAAAGTAATAATAATTATAAATAAATAATAATAATAATAATATATAATATAATGATAATATAATAATATATTATAATAATAATAAAAATAAAATATTAATCATAACAATAATAATCAATAGTAATAACAACAACAGTAATGTAAATTAATAATAAATACCATAATAAGTTTAATGATGATAATATTACTATATGTATTGATAATAAATGATAATAATGAATAACAGTACATATAATACCAAGTAGTTATATACCGATGAATTTCTTTTGCACATTAGTGAATAATAATAATACATAATAAATAATAATATAATCATAATAATAATAGATCAATAATATTAATAATAATAATAAATAACAGTAAATAATAATTAATAATAATAAGCAAGCAATAATAACAATAATAATTAATATAGTAATATAAATAATAAATAATAATACATTAATAAGATAATAATATTAATAATGAATTAATAATAATATTAATATTAATACATAATAAAAGAATAATAACCATAAAATAATAGTATAATAATTAATATTATAATAATACATAATAATAATAATAATAGATATAATAATAAATAATCTATAATAATAATATAATAATAATATAATAAATAATAGTAATATAGGTTTCATAACATCAAATTTTCGCTAGCAGCATTGGACTTTTGTAAATTTAATTGAGAAACATGCGAGACAATTAAATATTAAATAATAGCTATAGGAATCATTACCATCCATGTCGTAGAATAGGACTTTAACGTGGGTAGGAATGCCCTCGTTAGTATTTAGATCATTGATTCCCACTTCTGATATATTTACGAAACGACCCAATGGTGAATGATTCCTGAACATTTCTTGGGAGATTATTCCACAATTCTGGGATGCCCTTATATGAGTACTCCTCCGAGATTTTCGTTCAGCGGTGAATTTTCCGCTTTGTCTAAGTTTTTTGGGAAGGAATTTGTGCTACGGGGGATTGTTTGTTGCTTAAACGTTTGGTTTCTGTAAATTAATGTTTTGCCCAAAAGATCATGATTGCGCAGTTCCGTTTGGTGAGTTTAAAGATGTGGACTACTTACTGTAAAGCGATGGTAAATATCATTGAAGTTTTTCAGCATAAGGAAAATCAAATTTTGTATGAATAGTGAAGGTTGTGTGATTCACGGTACAGTATACGGGGGGGCCCTGTAATTACACGAATTTTTTCTTTTGATAACGATTATGTTTAGTTGAGCGATATTCACTTCACAACCCCATACTGAAAGACAGTAGAGTAGGTGTGGATAAACAATACTATAGTAAAACCCGGTTTTTTACAAAAAATTTGTTTTGCGAAAAAATTCTTATCTTAAGGAATGCATAGTCTAGCATAGGATATTTGTGCTAATGAGACTAATCTATGTATATGTTTCTTTGAAAGAGAGCTTTGTCATCAACGGATAACAACCGTAATAACTTGGCAGACGGATTGTCCGATTTAGATAAAATTTTTCTCTGTTTTTTGCTCTTACATTAAGTTGAACAGGGTTCTTTTGATTTTGTTATTACTAGGTAATTTGTTTTTTTGTGTGAAGATTAAGGGAGAGTTTGTTTGCCTCTCCTTGTTATACATATTTTTTTAATCTACATTATATAACTTTGTCATCTAAGTGTGTTTAAATATTTACGGTCTGATATTACAAGATTGCAGTGTCCAATCAGCTCAATATTTGAGAAGTGTATGAACTGTGACAATTTATTAAAGTCATTTGTATATATCATTAAAGAATAGTGGCCCAAGTTACTGGAGCTCCTGAGGGGCACCGCTTGGGAGATTGAGGATAGTGAGCGATGAAATGTTCTTCCCTAAACGGGCGTATTGTGTTCCGGTCGAAGTATGACTGAACCATTGTAGTGGAATCCATTAGTTATACCAAGTTCTCTCTTACATTTGTTTAAGAGTAGGGTTTGTGTTGCGGAAACTACATCGAATCTTTCGAGAAATCGCTAAATAGTAAAAGTAGCACATGTTTGTTTTTCCCATTTAGTGCTTTGTAATACGTTTTCACAGTAAGGAATATCAGAGCAATCCCTCCAGTTGTTCGCGGTTTTTGGTCGAAGCCAAACTTGATTTTGTGAGAGATGCCCAGTTGCATGCAAGTAATTAGTAAGTTGAGAAATGGACTAACTTTTCAAAGGTTTTACCAGTTGTATGAAGGATTGAAATTCGGACGAGCAGTTTTTCGGTAGGGGGTGTCCGATGCTCTTTGCGGACAGCGAGTACACTTTTGGCGATTTATTTAATTCAGATGGATAATGATGTAAGGCAATTGAATTGTTATAGAAGAGAGGCTAAAATAGGTGAGATTTCCTTTTTTACAAATGTTTGTAAATAAATCCAGTTTGCGGACGCTCTGAAAGTCAAAACTTTTATTCATGGGACCATTTTTAACACACTCAACGCCAGATGTTGCTATGCTTTCGAATACAAAGTTCGGCCCCTAATGCGATCTTAAATAATCAGCAAAGAACTTCTCTGTTTTCTTGGAACTCTCGGCTGCTAAAGCCTTGCCCTACGGTAGTAATAATAGGAGTTCAATCGATGACTCATGCGTTTGTCTCTTTCGTACCAGAACTATTTTTTCACCATAAATATACATAGGGTGTAATTTTTTTGTTTTTTGTTTATTTTTGTTAAGGCTTTTAAAATTTCGTTAATAATGCTCCATTGCGAACGTGGGTTGGATTGAGTCTGGTTGAACTTATCAGCAAAGAAACCAGCTTTGGATTTCCTTATTAGTTTTTTAAGGGTTGTAGAGGAGTATTCTGTGTAAACATGCACCGGTATATAGTCCCCCAGCTTAGCACTTTTAATGAAGGTCTCGTGTTTTTGTTAATTGGAGGTTAGTGGAATGCTTTTATCATGATACATGAGTAATGATAAGGGCTAGATAATTTGATGAAATTGGCAAGGATAATTGTGAAGATGGTAAAATCTTAATAGTTTATTAAATATAATAATAATAATAATAATAATAATAATAATAATAATAATAATAATAATAATAATAATAAATGTTCCTAAATGAATAAAACTAAGAATTGCTTTTTATGATCCGAAGGGAAAATCATAAATAAAGAGTTTTATTTATTTTAAATAAAATTTTGTTTAGTTTCACAAAACTCGATTTTTGGTGTACTAGTGGTTTATGACTTAAAAATGAGATTTTTTTTTCATTTCTAAAATTATTTAATCTTGTAGATAAATTATTTTTTCATTAGGTATATATTAAGTTAACTGAAAATTTAAACTAAACAATAACATAGGGTAGATGAACAGCAGTTTTGGCGTGCTAGCATGGCAGACCGCATTCGCTGAAAGCGCCTCGGCTCCAAATGTGAGAGAACGGTGCCGTGTAACAACCTACTCGCGCGCAAACGCGATAAAGTTTATATATTATATATCATATTATATATA
>JABUQX010026896.1:2500-12500 GCA_015478945.1 Trachelipus rathkii
CTAAAAATTTCTGGGGGGCCTGGCACCCTGGCCACCCCTGGATACTGCCACTGTTAATATATAATATTATATATATATATTTAGTTTATATATATATATATATATATATAATATATATATATATATTATAATAAATAATTATATAGTATATTATATATATAAGTATAACATATATATATATATATATATATACTATAATATATATATTTGTATATATGGATTATTTTTCATTTCGGCAGCAAAAAAATAAAAACTAAGTCAGTCGATATTTTATGGGAATTAACGATAGCTGATATTGTAATATAAATGATTAGTTGGTAAATCGATTATTTGAAAGATATGGACTCTATGTTTGTCAATTTGGTGCATTTTGCAAATTAGATTTAGTGGTTTATTGCTACTTTTTTAGTGCAAACTTTATCTAACGCGTGTTCTTATTTTTTACTGATTTTTTTGAACCGTCTATTGCTTTTTTTCATCAATATTTGGCCTGGTGACTTTTTTTTAATAAAGACTGTATGAATTCTGATTATTTTTTAGTTGGCAACTACTGTAACACATATGCGCATCATTATTTGTTGCAACTTTAATAATTCATCGGTTGATGCTAATGGGAGTTGTAGCGTAAGTTTTAGAAATGAATTGTAGAGCGATTTCGTTTGATATATTGCAAATACGATTGCAGTTTGCTAGTTTTTTTAGCATTGTTTTATTTTGTACAACATGTAATAGTAGCAAAGGTATCAATGTACGTTGATTTAGTACCAAAAACATTTGTAAGAGTGGTTAACTTTTCTGTGAGGTATATATATTATAGTATATTATATAGTTATATATATTATATAATATATATAATATATATTATACATTATATATATATATATATATTAATAATACTAATATTATATTATATATTGCTTCGACAGCTACTAAAACAGTGATCCAGTATAAAAAGTTAGAGCTATTTTTTACGTAAGAGTGAGTCAACGAACCGCCAGTAAAATGGAATAATTACTCTTTTTAGAGGGCTCGGCCTATGGGGGACGGAAGGGGGGACGTTTCATACCCAGCCGGGGGGGATGGTCGGAGGAACCCGCGGACTCAAAGACAAAGAGCGGGGTGTTCCGGTAGACCATCCGAGGGGGGATTAAGTCCCCCGCCCGTAGTCCAACTAAGAGGCCAAGTAGACCGATCTGACATCGGGCTGATACCGCGTGGGTATTCGTTAGTAATATAACCTGTAAAGAAAATCCCAATGAATGAATATTTTTGACATTTATTGATTTATAAAATATTTTTAGTATCTATAAATATAAAACCATCTTGGGATTTGATTTACCTATAGTATATAAATAATATTACTATATATACTATATATATATTATATTATATATATAATATATTATATATAATAATATATATAATTATATCTATATATTATATAATATATATATTATATATAATATTATTATATATATAATAAATTATATAATTATTATATTATTATATCAATTTCGATTTAAACCAAATATATCGATTTTATGTATGATAATACAAAGTATGATTTTCGATTAATCGCAACCATACCATACCAACATAAATTTGCGCGGTGCCCTGTTTTGTCGTACGCCGACGTGGATGGTAGATGTGCGTCGTGTTCTGTGTGGGTGAAATATATATACACCATCAGAACAATTTCCGCGCTTTACTTTTTAGTCCATACGTGGCGTGGTCAGATCAAACACTTCGCGACATCTGCTAGGGCCCAGGTTTAATAACCAGCAGGGTGAAATTACTTAAGGGGTTTTTTTGAATACTTCACACTGCGTTTGAATTTGCTAGCAGTTGTTATAACATAACAGTATATTCCCCGGTTATAAAGTATTTCAACTCTGCGTGGTGCCCTGTTTTATGTCGCTACGCCCGAGCGTTGGAAGGAGAAGTGCGTCGTGGTTCCTGTATGGGATGGATGATTATATTCCAAGTAACCAATTCTCGGCTTTACTTTTAGTTCCATCGTGGCATTCGTCAAACACTTACGCGGACATCTGCTAGGCCTCAGGTTCACATCAGCAAGTGTGAAATTATTTAATGGGTTTAATTGTTTGAATACTATATATATTTATATATAATTATATATTATATTATATATATATATATATATATATATATATTATATATATTATATATAATATTATATATATAGTATACTGTACTTTATTCTGCCGCCTGACCACTTAATTGGAGGGCCACTGCTATCCAGGAAGCGCCACTGCCTTTGCGGTTCATCACGGTCGTGAAGGGGATGAATAGATGAAGCTCGGCATGGGGGGTGTCTAGAGTCGGAGCACCCAGAAAAGAGTTGCTCCATTGTATCTCTGGGAAAACGTGACATCTGGCGGCAGTGGGAAGTTAAATTAATCTAGTTTGAATTATTACATCAAATGATTGGGTGGTGACCTGATCTGCTTCGGGCGAGGTCAATTTGGCCTCTTATGGGCAGTGTTTTCTTCTCTATGGGGATGTTTTTGGGGGAAGGGGAATGTTAATGAAGGTTTGTTATTAGGGGCGGTTTTGAGGTTATATTGGTTAAGCATTTTGTATGAATATATGCTTTAACCCGTGAACTATTGGGGGGGGGGAGTGTTGGATATATTGTAAATGTTGTTATAGAATATATTTTATTATATAATATATATTTATACTATATAATATATATATATATATATATATATATATATTATATATATTATATATATTATCATATATATATATAATTATAATAATATATATATATATATGTATATTTAAATGAGATAAATAACCATCATCACGGGGATTAAAGTCCCCGTCGTCCCCGGTGAGGCCGAGAGACCCCGACTCTTTGCATCTTTGCGTTTACCCTGGTATTCCTTTAGTAAAAAAAAAAAAAAAAAATTTACTTAAAAAAAAAAAAAAAAAATATAAAATATAAGTTAATCCGGATCTCTAGAATTTTTCGGCTGTTCCAAATATTATTTTGTTTTACTGGTAGGACCTGCCGTTCTCATGAGTTAGACAATATCTGTTACATTAAAAATCTGACCATCTTATATATTATATATATATATTTATATATTATATAATATTATATATATATATATATAATATATTTTAGTATATATTAATATATTATATTATAAATATAATATATATATATAATAAAGTAAAAATTAAATATAAATGAAAATAAAAATTTAATCAATTTGAAGCTGAAAAAATATAAAAAGTAAGTTCTTTTATAGAAATAAATTTTTTAATTTTTTCTTTATCGATTTTTGGTGAAAATAATTTTATTTCGTGCTCGTATTTTGAGAACACAGTTTACTTAATGGTCCTAATTATTACTTAATATTATATATTATTATATATTTAATATAATTATATAATATATATATATATAGTATATATCTATATTATTATTACATATATACGTAATATATATATACTGTAATAATATATATATATATATATATTATAAATATATATATAATATATTATATCATATATATATTATGTTATATATATGATATTATATAGTATAAATATTATATTACTATATATAGTATATATAATATATATATATATATATATATATATATATATATATAAATATGAATATATATATATAAATTTATATTTATATATATATAAAGATTTAATATAAATTAATATATACTGTATTATATATATATATAATAATCTATATATATAAATATATAATATATATATTATATTATATATTAATATAATATAGTATATGTTTATATATATATATATATATATTATTATATAATATATATATATATTATTCGTGTGATGTATGTTTAAAAATTCTGCATACGCCTTCGCCATCTTAAATAGATTTTTCTTCCCTTATTCTTTACCTCACGCAATATCGCAATTATATGAATATCAACTCATCTTATGTGTCATGTCTTTTTTTTTTTTAGTTTTAGTTTAAAAACTCACTTGATTTCCAACGTACATGTTTTTTCACAATTGCATATTGAAATTAATTAGAGCAACAAACCTGTGAAATTAAATTAAAATTTATTTTTAACTAAAATTGGATTGCTGCAACCATTGTAAACTAATTATCCAATATCTAACGTAATGTAACCTTACCTAACCTAATTTAACCAATACCTATCCTCACTACTAACATAACCTAACTAACTATACTAGAACTAACAACTCCGAAATAACTAAACTAAACTAAGTACCTAACCTAACTACTACCTACCTATACCTAACTAACTAAATGATCTTAATCATAACGTTAACTATATAAGTAACCTAATCTAAGGTGTTCAATTTAAAATTAAAAATAATATTGTATTTTACCTCCGCAAGTAGTTACATGAATTTAACACCACTGTTGACAATATTTTAAATTTCTTCTTTTGTTTTAATGTAATGTAATTAATTACTCATACAGAAAACATAAATACACTATAATATAAAATATTGAAGTAACAACTCTGTGATCCTTTTTTTATTAGGCACACAAATACAGTTAATAACTAAATAAAATTGTTTAAAAAAACTTAAATATAAATAAAAATTAAAAAGAATAGAATTAAAAATTTATCGAGTTTCACCAATACTGAATATTGAATAACTTATTTCTCTTTCATTGGGTATATATTTACATTACATTAACAAAATCGTCGGATTTATTTTCTGCATAATTACAGACAACTTTTTCTTTATCTTAATTTTTTAAAATATATTTAATAATATTATTTATAATTTTGATTTCTTAGTCAATATCAAAATTCTATAAGAAACCAATTTTAAATGTTTTCTTTAGTTTGATAAAAATTTTCAATACTTCTAAGTAAGAATCTGGCTTCCATTCTTGCAATCATACGAACTATCACGTTTCTTCTTGAGAATTGCTTGTATCCGTTCATTGAGTTTTTAGTCGCTTACTATCAGCTTTCCTACTCTTCTGTTGCTGATTTTTCTTTCTTTTTCCGCTTTTTCAACTCGTCCGAACCGACACAATAATATATAGTATATATATATATATATATATATACTATATATATTATATATATATATATTATATATATATAATATATATTAATATATATAATATTATATAAATATATAATATATATATATATATATATATATATATATTATATATATATTATATTATATAAATATTACTATAACTTATACGGTTTTATGGTTCAGAAAATTGTTTTTGAAAACTTTTGTTTTCATATATTATAGTATATGGATTATAACAATTAGAGATTTGAACAGAGAAAAAATAAAAATATGCAATATAAAAATTAAGTTGATAAATTTAAGCCAAATACGTTGATTTGCAATTAGATATGAAAAGGCTTTCTAGTGCTAAGAGATACAAGAGAATTCATGAATTGGGTTAAAAATAAGTTCTTTTGGTAAATATCGTTCGCGTATTAGGTTTTGTTTTTATATATAGGTTTTGTGTATTACATAGAAAACATCATAATCTGAACTTAGAGGGCATAAAACGTAAACACTAACCTTATATGGAT
Organism: Trachelipus rathkii; assembly: GCA_015478945.1. Lineage (NCBI taxonomy): Eukaryota > Metazoa > Arthropoda > Malacostraca > Isopoda > Trachelipodidae > Trachelipus > Trachelipus rathkii. The sequence goes on from JABUQX010026896.1 coordinate 8,080, forward strand.
TGCCGATGCAGTAAATACAATCTAACCGATATTGATTCGCACGATGCAGTAATGTTCGATCTAACCTACGACTGAATCAATTGCAGTAACACGTTTCCTTTTTTTTTCTCTGTAAAGATTTTTGCATTCAGGAAATGTCAGAAATGTCGCTTTCTCTCGGGCGTTGTTAAATGTAAATGATTTTTTCAAAAAGTACGATATTATTAAAAATAATTACCTTTTTTATTTGAAATTTTTTGATCCTGTTTTCACAATGAAATTTATTGTTAGTATCACATAATAACAATATATGAAGAAAGAAACAAGAAACATTTAACTGCACCATAAAAAAGACAAGGGCCTTTATATAATATATATAATGATATATATATATTAGTTATATATATATTTATATTATATATATACATATATAATCATATCATGTCATGTCCATCAATAATATATTAATATATATAGTATGCGTGGTTTAATGGTATATATATATATATATTATATAATTATATTAATTATATATATATATGTATTTATATATATATTTAAAATCTATATATATATTTGTTATATATCACAATATATATTATATTATATATTATAAATAAACTAAATTGTTACCCATTTACTTATCAGTTATTTTATTAAATTTATTTATTCAATATTTTATTATTATTATTATTATTATTATTATTATTATTATTATTATATTATTATTAATTATTATATTTATTATTATTATTATATTAATATTATTATTATTATTATTATTATTCCGTGGGCTGAAATACGAATTTAGAAACGTGTATTAAAATTGGTTTTTGTGACAGTTGGATGCTTAAACTGATGTTAAATATTCTATAAAAAACATTGGAGGATAAGTCATCTTCATTCATTATGAATAAACCTTCCATAAGAAGAATTTGTCCAAACATATCATAATACAATAAATTATAAAATTAAAAAAATAATCTTATAATTCAAGATTAGGGTTGACGCACTGCCGCACCGCACCGCACCTGGTGCGTCGGCTAACCTTATTCCAGATACAAAAGTCATTTCTAAACATTGTAAGTTCCAAATAATTTTTCCGGTAATATTCTTTAATTACTTAAAAGAAGTTATTATTATGTAAGATATAAAACTTTTTATAGAAATATAAGATAAAAGAGAGGTAAAAGATTTCTATAAGATAAAAGATAGGTAAAATTGATTTTTTTCAAATAGTTTATGCGTTCAAGGGCAGGTTCCAATATTTGATCCAGCAGCACTCCACTTTAGCACTCCACTTCAGCACTCCACTTTGCCCCCACATAAAGATGGACATAAAATTCTTAATTTTCAAACAATTTTGATGACAAAAAATAAGCAAACTGTAGCCTTTTCAGAGCTCTAGAACGTTGTTTTCAGGTGTTTTATTGCGTCTGTAGTCATTTTTACAGAATTTTCATTTTTGGAAAAACTATGTTTATGACATTTTTTACTTTTAGCTCCTTTCGAAATTACTTCAAACTTGAAATATAAATAGATGGGTGTCTTATTACTATAGAATCCGTGAAATAGGGTTTGTTTTAATTTTAAAATATGTGCTAGTCGAATTCGAAATTCAAAACCTACTTTTTTGTTTTTTTAAAATGTAAAATTGTGATAATTTTTCATTCTCCTCATGCAATCAGGATGGAATTTTCAGAACATATGTAGTAGGGGGAGATACACATTTGTATTTAGATTAATTTTTTTTTATTATGCAGCAGTTTGGGATTTGTTCTTGAACAATTAAAAAAAATAATATATATTATATTGAAATTTAAAAAATATTTTGTTGAGTATACAAAAAAGTATCTAGGTAATAAAAGTTTGTGCTCGCGATTACACCAAGCCTGAAATTTTATGTTATCTGTCGAAGGAGGAAAAAATCCTCTAACAAGACTTAGTTTTCCGGTAGTAAAAAAATATTTTTGGAAATGAATTATATTGAATATTATATATTTTTTTTTCTACTCAATTTCGATTCAACTAAATTTTTAGGATTGTAATAGTCGGCGCGAGATGCCTTCTTTTTTACTTAGATAATTTTTTTGTATACTCAAAAAAAAAAAAATTTTTTTTTTTGAATTTGTTCCAACAAATCAAAACTGTTTTAACAGCATATACATATAATTAACTAATACAATAATGTGTATTCCCCTTACTACTATGATCTGAAAATTCATCCTGATCGCATGAGGAAAAAAAATTATCGCAATTTTTCTTTTTTAAAAAACCATAACAATAATAGGTTTTAAATTTCGACATTGCTGAGCACTATAAATTTCAAAAAAATCAAAAAATTATTACATCGATTTCTAGGATATAAGGTAATAGACACCATCTATTATATATTTCAAAGCTATGAAGTCATTTCGAAAAAAAAAAAAAATATATTCGTTGGGGATGAGGAAGAAACAAAGTTTTTTTTTTTTTTTTTAAATGAAAAATTCTTAAAAAGATACTCACAGACGAAAAAAAACATGTTCAATTTTTAGAGTGGTAAGTTAAAATGGGTGATGTTGGAGCAAATATTGGAACCTGCCTTCTTCATTCATAGTTTTCGACTTTAGACTTTTATGCATTCAAATTTTCCTTATACATGGACGTACATTATAGTATATATATACTAATTATATATATATATATATATATATATATATATATATATAATATATATATATAATATATAATATATATATATATTATGGATTATTATTTGTATTTTATGATATTATATTTTATTTTAGTATTATATATATTTTTTATTATTCTATTTAATTATATATTAGTATATATATAACTATATATTATATATATTAATATATATTATAATATATATATATATTATTATTATATATATTATATATTTTATAAGATATTATATCAATATATATATATATATCTATATAATAAATATACTTTATATATATATATATTATATATATATATATTATATATATATGTAATATATATTGATATAATATATATATAATTATATACTATATATATATATAATATAATGTATATACATATAAATTTACAGATTTTATTTAAATTTTATACTAGAGTCGTTAAACATAACATTTAATATTCTTTTTGTGCGAAATGAATGCATGGCGGAGGATCAATTGTTGTCTGCGGGCTGTCGCCCTTATACTACCTCTATCAGCGAAGTGCTGGAAAGCAAGAAAAATATTGATTATTCAATAATTAACTTAATATCACTTAAAATAATATAAAATTATATATATAATATATATATATATATACTTATACTATATATATATATATATATATATATATATATATATATATACTATATTATATATACTATATATATATTATATATATTATATATATATATACTATATATATATATATATATATAATATATATATATATAATAATATAATATATATATATATACTAGTAGGTATAGGTTAGGTTAGGTTATAGGATGGGTTATGTTACTGCTGTTTATGCATGTTAGGTTAAAATAGGCTGAGGTAGGTTAGGTTAAGATATGTCTGTGTAGATTAAGCTAGGTTAGATTATGTTAAATAGTTTTAGGTTAGGTTATATTTTGTTAGGGAATGCTAAGTTAGGTTGCTAGATTAGGATAGTTATTTATATGTTAGCATCAATAAGGAAGTCAGGAACTTTGTTTTAGCTAGCAGTTATTCATAGTTTAAATATATTTAGGTAGTTGTTAGTAAAAATCAGTCATGCATTATGAATTCGTGCTCTAATGAACAATGAAGCTTGGTGTATAATGGTGGGGTAGTTGCATATATATATGCTTTTCTGAGATATCAATAAAGACAGAAAATTATTATAAAAATATAAAATAAAGTAAAATAAATTTAAAGAGTTAGCGAAGTATTTAAATAAAGAAAATAAAATAAAATTAGATGGAAAATTAATAATAAAATTAAACATAGAAGCAATATATGGTGATACATATATGAATTAATCCAATGATCAGAAGATCAGAATGTAAAGGGGTGGGTAGTTTGCTTTCCTGCTTTAGGTTCGATAAACTAAAATTTATTAAGCAAAAATAATAATAAAAGTAAACATAAAATCAAAAATTTAATGTAATAATACAAAATAAAAGGAAAGAGTTTGTGATTAACAAAACGAAAAAACGGAATATAAACATATAATATAAGAAATCCATCTACTTTCGAATTTTATGTTGCATATTTACATATCAAACTTGCAAAACTGCTTTCCGTTTTTAAAACTTAGTTCAAAAAAGGAAATTAACAAACGGAGAGAGAGAGAGAGAAGAGAGAGAGAGAGAGAGAGAGAGAGAGAGAGAGAGAGAGGAGCAGCGGACGCCATGCGACTAAATGCCTAACTACAGAAGTAGTCACTAAAAAAATAAAAAATAAAAA
>JABUQX010026896.1:17500-21465 GCA_015478945.1 Trachelipus rathkii
TTGGCTACTCGACCACTTGTTATATATATTCAAATAGAATGTAGGGCTTGTAACATTTTAATAATTTTATATTTTTTATAGGACATAAACAACATCTATCGAAATACTTATTCACAAAATGAACCTATTGTCAATATATTCATTATTAGACGCTTGGCTTTAGGATGGCACAAACACATTATTACCATCATGACCAACACATCATCAACCTATGGTCTATTACCTAACGCTATTACCGTAGCACAAAAACTTCCTATTAAATAATTTAATTAACAAAATCTAAAAATAAATTCTGAGGCGAACTATAAGCGCCCAAGGGTCGAGATGGCAAAAATAATAATAATATCAAATAATGAATAAAATAATAGTACATAAAAATATCGGATATATATATATATATATATATATATATATATATATATATATAATAATATTTAATATATTTATATATATATAAATGATATATATAATTTATACTATATATACTTATAAAACTAATAGTACTACCTATATAATATAAATATATTAGGACGATAGCACCGGAATCTAAACTCAGCGGTTCCGGATAGTTTCCGGCCTTTTTAAAGGATCTCCCAGGCTAGCCGGCCGGAGACCACTAGTCTACGGCTTTCTGCCGGCCGAGACTATATATTTTTTAAAAAGGTAGTTTTTTGAAAATAAAAATAGTTATAATTCATCGAAAGTGAAATGAGGAATTTAATGAAATAAATTAATTTAAGAAGAATTTAAATAAAGAACTGTTTCATACAAAAAGTGTAAAAAAATGTTAATATTTTTTTGTTGTAGTTAAGGTTGATATATTTAAGATTCAACACTAAACAACTATATTATAGACTACTTACCAAATAATTAATAATATATGCTAATAGCCTATATTTACACTCAATTCACATTAATATTGCGCGTATTTACTTTCTTGAAAAAAACAACTTAAAATGTCTTGATATCCTAAAAAGACTACAACCTATCCAACAAATAGTTTTAATAGGATTTAAAGCTTTAATAGCAATACAAGAAATAGGCAGTAAACCTACAAATTGGTTAAACAGAATATACTTTTATAAACACTACATCGCATATAAAAAACGCAAAAGACTAACAAAATTTTTTATGCCCATAAAATAATATCGTCTTAATCTCTAAAACATAATAAAGAGCTTTTTAAGTTTTAAATCAAAACTTTAAAATTATATAATATATGATAGGATATATTTACTAAAGAGACATCAGATCTAGTATTTTAAATATATAATATAATATATACTAATAATCATATATTATATATATATACTATATTAATATATAATATCAATATATATCAAAAAAAAATAATACTATATATATATATATCATCATATATATACTATATATATATATATCTTGGAGGAGAGGCAGTATAGTAACCTTACCATAAGGGTAAAGGGAGATACCAGGGGAACTGTAGAAAATTTATTTAGGGGGAATTAGTTTTTATTGAGTGTTGTATGGCGGCAAGATAATATGCTCCGGTATGTTTGGTGCGACCAAGAGTTGCGACTCGATGTGAACTGAAGGACTGATTGGTTTGAAACCAGAGAACAAGCGTGACGCTTCCATGGAGTGGTAGAGGCGAATGTGTGGATCCCAAATCATTAATTTGAAACAAATGATTAAGAAAAATGAGGGAGAAAAGGAGGTAAACATTGGTATTCTTAGTGTTTATTTATGGATATATAGACCAACAAGTCGTTATGATAGGCGTTAATTAGGGAAGCTCTATGTGTCAGGTGTTTAGTGATTATGGTGTTGGTGGTAATCTTCTGAATGGAATCAACAAGTAATGTATGATGAGGATAGGGAGCCGTGTTGTAATGAATCAATGGTGTCAATAAGGTGATTTGGTTTTTTAGTATTAATTAGCGGAGTGAGACCACAGGGTTGGTGTTACGAAAATAGTTGTTGATTATGCGCATTTTCGTATATGGATGGGTTAATGCAAAACAATAATCACGACTGACTGATCGTGGCTCTCATGAAACAGAAAGTTTGCCAAAAAATGAAGATTGGAAGAAATGGCAGAGCAGAAGGTGGAACGGGTGCCTACCATATTTAACACGTTGCGGATGATATTGGTTCTTTGTGGCGAAATTCTGAAGAGAGTTTTGGAGAAGGAATTGGGTAGTGAAGATTTGAGAACAGCATGGCCGTGTGTAAACCCAGGAGGGGTTGGAAACGTAACACTCGTCATAGATAGATTTAATGAGTAAGGGTTATAATATAATAAATAGTATATATAATATACTATATACCCATATATACTATATATATCCTATCCTATATTATATATATATAACTATATAATATACCTCAAAATGCATTATTATATACTATTTGATATAAAAATATTTTTTTTATTACATATTCGGATAGTCCTTGCCAATGTAAAGTAATATGTTTAGATGGTGAGCCAGCTTGAAACAAGTGTCTGAGTTTTAAATACATTAGAAGGTTATAATGTTGGTATTGACAAGGAACGGATTATAGCAGAGTGTAGTAGGTAAAGTTTGTGAATAGGCAAGGAAGGTGGACAATGGTGCAATTTAAATTGTTGGCGATGTAAATTGAGGACTAAAGTCTGGAGTGCGCTAGCGCACGTCTTATCATGAGGGTATGTTGTTATCTGTGCTTATTTGTATAGTAGTGAGACTGATTTAGATTAAGAGGAATAGAATAATGAAGTATAGATGCTAAATTTTAATGTGTTCAGATGGACAATCTAAGGGTCGTGTTATAAAGCTGTGAAGAAGAATTAAAAAAATGAGGGAATGAACATAGAATCAATGAGGAATTAACGCATTAGGGATCTGTGTGGTGTGAATAAAGGGTAAACGAGGGAGAATAAGGATGAAGATATGTTGAGTTCTATGGTTAGGTCATCGTTGGAAGGATTGAATGTTGTAGTCGGGCTTGGTTAATGAACCGACTGGATGTAATAGGTGGTATTGAGGTGTGTTTGGGAACCGAGACCGGTTGGGAGACCGAAGAAAAAGTGGATTGAAGTCAGTATAAAGAATGTTCTGGCAGGAGAGAAATGTTGAAGTTTGCAAGCGAGAAGAAAACACCAGGTGCATCGATAGGCGGGAAAGGATTATGTGAGGGGGTAGGGTATGGTTGTGGCCCACCTGGGCCAGGGGATGATACCCCCCACATTTGATCGATCTTAACCAATAGATGGGGATCCTATAGTCGCGGCGTCCCGTAGAAGCTTTCCAGGCAGGGTGGACTTTCCGATTTCCGAGGTCGGGTAAGAGCATGGGCTATCATCTTGGCGAGGACTTTTGGTCATAGATTTCCCAGGTTCGACGGTTCGGATGACTTAGTTCAGCGCACAAAACTTACGACCTCAATATATAAATTAAGATATATTCACGACCCAGTTCTTAGGGAAATAAAATAGGAGAATGAAGAAAAGAAAGAGAAAGATATATATATATTATATATAATATATATATATATAAATATATATATATTATAATATTATATATATATAAATATATATATATTATATATACATTAATATATATATATATTATAATAATTATTAATAATGTGCATGTACGCAGCTGTTATCCGATACTGTATAAAGACTCTATACTCTAAATAGTCTACTATATTATGTGATTACTACTATACTAATACGAGTATCACAATAGAATTTTTTTTGAGAAAATTAAGATATATAGATATAAAAACATATTAACTAAAGTCAGTGGAGGAAGTTAAATAGCTATATTCATTATGATATTTAGGTAACCGATTCCCTTCATCCATTACATATTTAAGAATCAAATGCAATTAAATTAATGATTGAAAGAAACAGAAGCTAATCGCCTAGTTTAGGAAAAAAAAAAAACGAATTAATTCCTTTTACCATTGTAATTAATATTTCCTGGCTTGGGCATAAC
>JABUQX010026897.1:0-7500 GCA_015478945.1 Trachelipus rathkii
ACAACATATTATAACAAAAAAAATATACGGTACATAACTTATGTACTGTATAGTGTATAAAATAGATAAGTTGAAGCCACATAGGCCTATCGAGACTGACAATATATAAAAAACAAATAAATATATAAAATAAATAAATAAAATATATATACTGTATATTTAGTAGGTATACTTATGTACTGTATAATAATACTGTGTATATTTATTATAAATATTACTACCTATTAAGCATATAAAACCAAAAAGATTATTTTTCAATATGGATGTAGTGGACCCAAATATAGAATTAAAATTTGTTGAAGAAATAATTAGTGACGGGGCAAGCCCAACCTCATTATTTCAACAAGTTTTATCTCTAGTCAAACAAAGAGGCACAAAAAGGGCCATTGTTACAAAATTGATAAATAAGATCACAGCTGATATAGATTTATATACTGTTAATGAGTTAAAGGGTCTCATCTTAAATTTAAAAATAAAATATAAGAAATTAACGATAAAAATAATAAATGTTTACTACTGTCAAGAATCCTTTGAAAGCGCAGATAAAATTTGTGAAAAAATGAGTATATATGCCTTTTGGCATATTCATCTGTGATAAGTGAACTGAAAATAAAATAAGCCTATCAAATATTTCCTCAAATTAAGCTCATATTGAATAACTGGTTCTTCTGAGTTATAAAAAGACCGACGCTTCGCTTCCGAATTTGATGAAAACCTAAGACTTTGTTAATAGGTTTATAAAAAACTTTGTGAACAATCAATGGCATAGGAGAAATACAATAAATTGCCTCAGACATTTCTTGCCGTCTACTGAAACACTCAAGGGCCAGCTAATTTTAATACAAAAGCCCGTATCAGATATGATTATGATATTGTGGAGCAAAAAAACTGCTTAAAACAGCCTCAGCAATTCAAAACTTGCAACAATTTGCAGTAAGTAAAAAATCATAAAATTCAAAATTAACTAATGACTTTTTACACAGGCGTTAGTAAGCTAAATTAAAGAACCAAATAAAGCTTAAAAATAACTAGTAAAGTGATTTGTCAATCTTTTTGTGGAATAGTTTGCCAGAACAATATCAAACCCAATATATAAACATTACAAATAATACTTATCCAAATTTAGATGAAATTTTAAATAATGCATTTGAAGTTCATAATAGAATAGGTAAGAGTGGGTTAGTAAATACAAAATCAAATGCAAATGTATACACTACTAAAACTACATCACAATTTGAGAAAAAAACAGTAGCTTTAGCTACTAACATTGATGTGAATCAAAAACAAAAAACAAACACTGAAACAACAAAAAGGGTGGGTTGTTCCATTTGTCAAACATTACAAACCGCAGATTGTATGGACCATAAATTGTATAGTTGCCCAACTTTCAAAACACCTGAATCCAAATTGCAAAAAATTAAAGAATTGGGAGGTTGTATTAAATGTGGGTACTTAAATCATAAAATTGAAAACTGTAGGTTCAAATTTAGTAATAAATGTAGAAACTGTAACTAATGGCACTCAGCATTTTTATGTATTAAAAAATAAAGTGGACCTAATCCAACTCAAAAACCAAAAAATAATAAAAATAAAAATAATGCACAACAGAAGCATCCACCAATGTTGTTGAACTAAAATGTTACTTATTGTAAAAACCATCTTCCAGAACACATAGCAAATTTTTATTATAACGTTCCCTTAAATAATGTAAACAAGTAGTCAAAACTAAACACTTCCTACTTCACCCAACTTGTATAAATAAACATCCATAACAACCAAGATTTGCGCGGTTTGATATTCTGGGTCTGAAATAAAATTTTATATTCACAACAGTACACAAAAATTAGAATAATAAAGTTGTTACAGTCTGAAAAATGCTTAATATAAAAGTTTCAAATGAAAGCAAAAATATTACAAAACTTTCTATTAAGCAAATTGACTATTACAACATAATAATAAACAATAAATCAGTATTGTTACACAGCTGTAGTCCCTTCAATACAAACCAAGTGAATATACCTGCCCCTCAAAATCTGTAAAGCATTTGAGAACATAAAAATACCTCTTAGCTGATAAACACTAAGAAATAAGAAAAAGGGAAATCATTACTATTAGGCTGTGATACGGAGCTCAACATATACCCAATAAATGCATGTTTCATTCTGGATTTTAACAAACCGTTGTTCACTATCATTAATTAAACTTAGTTAGGCAAACTTATTAAGGCAGACTTGAAAAATTTAATAAACATTTGCCACTATTTGAAGTATATAAAGAATTTACAAAGGCAGGCGAATTTGCTTCGAAAAAATGTCAAAATAGAAAACCAGATTGAATGACTAGAAATGGATTACTCAATTTCATCACTCTAGCTCAAAATAATAATTCTAGCTTCCAATCCGGTAAACATCAAATAAATGCACCTATTAAAAAGATTATTCTAAATTACGAATTGTTAATGGTCCTAAAATTATTCTCAGAGTTAGATATGAACCTTATAAAAATACTTATTACCAACATAACATGTAGATATGGATACGGTCGACATTATATGCCTGTTTGATGAAATAATAAATTAATAACAATTTTTGCCAAATAATTTTTATTCTTGCTAATGTCTGTATTGAATAATCAACTATTTAAAAAATTATAAAAAAGAGCCTCTAAATTAGAAGCGGTTATAATACCGTCATATTTTGACCAACTTACCAAGTATCATTCAACCTTTTGAAATAAATACAGAAAAAATAATAATAAATTTCATTTTTAGCTCATAATGCAAGTTTTCAGAGAATCATTTTAGCAAACGAAAATGCCGAATTGTATATTTGTCGAACCTATGTGATAAAACTCAACCAACTAATTCTATCACATAATAATGTTAGCTGCCAGGACCTATTTAAATAATAGATTGATATTGCATTAACACTATAGCTTCTAATAAGTATCTGCTTTGATATTGACTTGCGAAGAGCCTTTCACAGATTAAAATTGCCTTGACGGATAAAGGAAAAATTCCATTTTTGTTGTTCAAAAATATAAAAGAAAATGATTTTAGTGTCGTTTCTTATAAATTAATGCGACTTCCGTTTGGTATTAGATGTAGCCCTTCCATTCTCATGTTAGCACTTTACATAATATTAATATTGCATGTTCATACTTGTGATGAGTTTGAATATGAACTTAGGAAGATTTTGTATAACCTGTCTTATATGGATAATTTAGGTTATTCTTCATCTTCTGAAAGTGAAATTATTCTTGCTTATCATAGGTCTCATGTAATATTTAACAATTATGGGTTCAATTTGCAACAATTTCATAGTAATTCACCAAAGTTTAAAAAATTAAATTATAGTGAGTTAGACAATAATAGTAATGTAGATGAGCCATAATAATGACATAAACTAATTAGATGATGGGGGCATACTCATAATGACCTTATATAATAAAAATAATGAACATGATCCCAAAAGCAAACTTTGAGATCTATTTTATCCACTATAAATGGTCTATTTGACCAACTAAATATTGGGCTTCCTGGAAAGAATAGAGCTAAATTATTTTTACATAAACTGCAATAACAAAGATATAACATGGGACACAAAACTAAATAGTAATTTACAAAAGAAAAATAAAAATATTTGCTTCACAAATAATAAAAGTAAAAAACCAGAACTAAAAAGATTTATTGGGGATTATGTTTCTTCTTCATATAATATTATAGCATTTACTGATGCTAGTAAAGACATTTATGGTAGTGTCTTATATTTACAAATACAAATAATGTGAGCTGCATTTTTGTGCTTGCAAAAAATAAATTAATTTCAAACAGAAATACCTAAACAATATATTCCAGTTTCTAAGCCTATTTTCGCTGTAAAATGGCAGTACAATGCTTAATAAGAAATGTTTGACAATTTAACTAATACTTTCACACCTTTAAAAAAAAAAAAATTACATTAATATAAAGATTCAATGGTAACATTGAATGAGCATATAAACACTTTACAAAAATTACACAAAATTAAAAGGAAAGGAAACATTATAAATAATCAGCTAAATTTTATTGAAACTGCATGTGAAAAACACCCGATAACTTTTCATCATTGTGAAGGATCTCAGAATCCTAGTGATTATGTTACTCGATGTGTTTCATATAAGGTTTTATTAAAAATTCACTTTATTTAAATGCGACCTATAATTAAACAACATAAAAAAGGTTAAAAGTCACTGTTCCAAAATCCCTAGATAATCAATAGTACAGATTTAATATCTTATAATATTCAACTTTCTTTTGTACATATTAAATTCAATAAGTTTCTTCATTTGAATAAACTATTTTTAAGGTTTCCACACTATGTAAGAAAATTTATTCATAATTTAAAGCTAAAAAAACATGAGAAAAAAAAAAAAAAAAAAAAAAAAAAAAAAAAAAAAAAAAAAAAAAAAAAAAAAAAAAAAAAAAAAAAAAAAAAAAAAAAAAAAAAAAAAAAAAAAAAAAAAAAAAAATACAACCCCACTTTGTTCTTCCCAAATTGTGACCCTAATGCAATATGCTCATATGAAGAAAGTTGTAATGTCATTTTTAGGCAATATCAACAAGAAAATTTTTCAGAAACATTTCAATATTTAATAAACCCAAAAAATAATAAAGGAACAAATTTGGTCACACAACTTAATCTTTTTCTTGATAAAAACAATATAATTAGAGTAAAAAGTAAATTTGCAAACTTAGATGCTGATTTTAATCAAAAAAATCCAATATTGTTGCATAAAAATCATTCACTAACTGATATAATAATTAAAGAATTACATGTAAAAATGAAACATGCAGGTGTTTATAAACTTCTAGCTATAATAAGAAAGGAGTTTTATATTCCAACAGCATATTCAGTAGTTAAGAAAAACATTAAAGACTGCATAAAATGTAAATTAATGTATGGCAGAACAATAAAAATTAATCAGAACCATTACAAAGATTATAGGATAAAGGCTGTCGCAAATTCCATTTAGAACAATTATTCATTGACCACATTGGGATCTTAAATATAAAGATAAATAATGAGTAGAGAGAGATTTACATTAATTACTCAACTTGCAAAATATACCTAGAGTGTACAACCTCTTCTAATGTATTTATGTAATTAATAAATGTTTGTTTTCCTTCTTTTCATTCTTCAGTGTGTACTTATGGATTCCACAACTTAATAATTAGTGAAGGGAAGTAGTATTAGTAAGCTCAGTGCAAATATTTAAGATTTTGCTGATGATGTAGATGTTAAAAATTATTTAATCTCTACATAACAAACTACGAGAAGGCAGTAGTTTCATAATACCCTGGTAAAGCTAGTTTTCTTGGAGGTTTAGTTGAATCTTTAGTCAAAAGGTTAACAAATATAATATACGTGCTATAGAAAAAATATATTAGGCCGATGGTTTCTTTATTATTAGGGAAGCAAAATGCTATACTAATAAAAAGGCCAGTAGCATTTAACCAATTTATTAAGAAACCCTGAGTGATCAAATATCCATTGCCAATAACAACCGAGATAGCTGAAAGGATATGAAGGCTTCCAGCCATGCGTTCGTTTCTCTCATTTATTTCATTGGTGTAATATCATTCAGATGATCCTGATTGTCTCCTGTGAACCTGATCAGGATCAGCTATATTTGACTTTTCAAGAAATTACAGAAAAAGTTAAATTCTAATTTGATGGATTTGGTACATGATGAATTCTTTAAGCAAACCTACAAACTCTCTGTCACTAACCAGCAATATAACTATAAAAAATAAAAAACACCACTTCACTGGAATGGAGACTATTTCTGCTCAAAGAAAAATTTACTAAACCATACTTTTATAGCATGGGAACAGTACAAGAAATAAAAAATAATGATTAGGATGAACCACTGTTTCGTAAAATTCAAAAAACCTAACCAACGAAATTATAACCCACACACATCAGATATTGTTTATTATTACTAAAAAAAACATTACCAATTTTCAGGAAAATCTGCCATCAAACAGCTTTCCACCCCTAATGATAAAGAACAATGATGCTGACAGTAGAGTAAAAAGGAAAGCTGCAGTTCAATGTTATCTGTGTCCTTCTGTAATAGAGACATTGATTTACATTTGAAATAACAATGTAAAAGCTGAATTTGTTATCATGTGCTTGCATGCTTTCAAATGGGTGTCTGTTAGTCCTTCTGTTAATAGAGACATTGGATATTGCATTTGGAAATAACAATAGTTAAGCTAAAATTTGTTATCAAATTACTTCTGCATACTTTTCAAAATAAATTTCATTAGAATGTAATTTATAGCCTCCTCCCAGTGTTAAAAAATATACATTGTATAATGTATATTATGTACCTTATACAATGTATATTATTTTATTTTTTTATATATATATATATATATAATTTTTTTTCTTTTTATTCAACGTAGCCATTATTGAAAGATTAAAATTTGATTATTGAATCCTTTTTTATTTGAATAATAAAAATAAAATTTGTTTTAATAAAAAAAAATTAACTAAAATACACCATGAGCTGGTTTGAATGCACCCTAAAATGTATTTGGAATTTGCCATGACGTCAAAGATTCTATTGTTATGACTTTTGATTTTTGACGACGGGCAAAAAAGCCAGCCCTACTCTCTTGCAACATTGAGCAATGAGGAAAAGGGTGCAGACCTAAAATACATTTCTCTGGAGCTAGAACTATGTTTCTAGTTCTGCCAAAACTAGGCATATATAAAAAAAATACATTAAAAATTTAAAAATCAAACTTTATAAAGTGGCCACTGAATAAAAAAGAATAAATATTTAAAAAAAAACTAATACCTACTTTTTTCTATATTTCAAATACTGATTAATGTAAGTGGTCTAGGCTACCATACCTAGACCTGAAGATAAACAAGAGGCTTGGGACAACACCCCAGAATAAGGAGATATATTCAAATTAAAGGATCTTCTTTTCTAAAAAGGGTAAGCATTTCAAACTAAATTCATTTTAGCTGTTGGTGTAATTTAGTTTTATTGCCCTCCATATTTATTATGGCATGAAAGAATAGAGAATCTTACCTAAATTATTATTAATAACTAATTACCTAAAAGTTTACTATCTAAGTTCAAAAAAGGATTTAAAAGTCAAGTTTTAAATTTTGATATAATAATAATAATAATAATAATAATAATAATAATAATAATAATAATAATAATAATAATATAATAAAATAATAATAATAAAATAATAATATAATCAATTCTAATATAATGATAATAAAAATAAATAATAATAATAATAATAATAATAATAATAATAATAATAATAATAATAATAATAATAATAATAATAATAATAATAATAATAATAATAATAATAATAATAATAATAATATGCAAGCAATATAAAATAATATTTATACAAATATAATAAATAAATACTAATAATAATAATAATTAATAATAATAATACTAATAATAATAATAAGT
>JABUQX010026897.1:12500-15000 GCA_015478945.1 Trachelipus rathkii
TTTAAGGTTATTAATCAATTTTATAATAAATAATTTTTCTTTTAAGTTCATCGATGAAATTGCTTGCTAAAATCAAAAATGTTATTTTTTTCCCTGTAGCTGTTATAATTTTTTTGTTACATGCATATCGCTTCGGGAGCCTGGCCAATATATAAACAGATATACTAAATTTATACAATATCTGTATCAATAATAGAGATAGAATTACAGATATATATATATATATATATATATATAATATATATATATAATATATATATTTATACTATAATAAGAGAACACATATAACGAAAAACATTTTACAAATTAGCGATAGTTACGTACTTTATTAGGAAAATTTAATTCTCTCGTCAATTTTAAAAAAACTCTTATATTATGTGTATTACTACTAATATCGAGCATGATTCAAAACCGGGATATAAGCCTACCAAAATTTTTAAAGTAAAGCTGTTTTTTCTTTAGTTTAGACTTTATTGTCTACTTATTACGTATTTTATATTAAATAAACACTTACTTCTATTAGATTAATTTCAAATTATACAAAGTTAAACGCACTTTAAATAAATTAACATAAAATTACAATTTCAATAATCGCACATAATAACTACCTTACTTCAAAAACTAAGCAGTACAACCACAATTCATCTAGCTATACATTCATTTACCTCTGTCCACTGTAAGTGAACCTTATCGTACATAATAGATAAATAGATAGATAGATAATAAGATAGATAGATAGAATAGATAGATAGATAGATAGATAGATAGATAATAGATAGATAGATACTTATAGATAGATAGTAGATAGAGAGACAGAAATTCAGAGAGGAGAGATGAGAAGGAGGAGAGAGACGATTTAGACAGAGAGAGAGAGGAGGAGACCGAGAGAGCACGAGAGAGACGAGAGAGAATCAAAATTTCTTTCTTCACATTTCCAAATTTATTCGATCGTTCAGCAAGGTAGATGACCGGTCTGGCCCAGTATAATATTATACGAAAAATGCAAACTTACGTACGCCCATAGATTAGAAATTTACTCTTAGGAACAGGGTAGGAAGGAAAATTTCCAAATAAATTTAATTATTGTAATTGCTAATACTAATGTACTTGTTTTTCTTAAAATTTATCTTTATAAACAGTTTATTTTTCCAATTCAGTATAAAATTGTAATAATTAGTAACTTTACCATTTTAATATATTTTATTAAAAAGACTCAAAAATATTGGGTAGGAGCTACCTACCCTACCCCCTATGTATACGCCCCCTGATAGTATATATATATATATATATATATATAATATATATATATATATATATATATATATATATACTATATAATATATAATATATATATATAATATATAGAGAGGAAAGAAGAGATTCTGGAGATGATGAGAGAGAGAGGAGGATAGATGTGATGGGAATGGCGGAGATGCGAATGAGAGAAGCAAGAATCTGAAAACTGCAAACCAACATAGCATATTCGTTTCGTTCGCCGAGACGTTAAATTTTGAACATGAGAGCTCAATTTCCAAATTGTTGTATTCACAAATTGAATATATATGAAAACAAAGCGGTTGCTCTTGATATGCAACCGCAAGTTGTAGGTATAAAGAGTCCACGCGGTCATATTTTCACATACATTTTTCTCCTCAAAATGTATAGGTAAGTGTTGTAAAGTGTCTGCAACAATCCTGTTGGTTTGACATTTGTAACTAAACTTTGAGGACGTTGTTTTTTTCATTTAAAATTTAAATCATTGAGTGTATTATAATAAGACGCAATTTAATTTCTTTAATATTTTATCCTACTAAAAAAATTAAAGAATAACAAAATAATGTATACTTCAGCTAGCTTAAGTTGCATATAGTGGTGGTTGCACAAACTTGCAACCAGGTCACGGGCCACCCTGAATATATATATATATACTATATATTATATACTATATATATATATATATATAATATATATATATATATAATATATATTATATTACTCATATATATATATATATATATATAATAATATAATATATATATATATATGACCTTATGAGTTTCATAGCGAAGATAAATGTTTTTTTAAACTTTTTTCATATATTTTTGGTATATGATACTAGCAATTAATTGAGATGTTGATGAAAAAGATGCGAAATTTGGAAATATTAAAAATTTAGTAATAAAGTAAGCAAAAACGTTAATTTTTCATGAGAAAGAAAGCGAGATTTTAGTGCTAATCTTAAAAGAATTTAAGGTAACGTAAAAAATAATGTTTTGGTGTAAAATATGTTCCGTATTGTTTTTTTTTATTATTATTTATAGATTCTGTGTATAAATAACAAAACTTATTGTAACCTGAGCTTAGAGGACAGTAAAACTCAGCCTAATCTATATGGATCGACGATTCAGTAAATTTCGAACTAACCTACATAGATATACTTTGCCGAAACAGATTTTCTCTTGCTTTCGGTAAGATTTTTGCAATGCAGAAAATATCCCAA
>JABUQX010026897.1:20000-30956 GCA_015478945.1 Trachelipus rathkii
GCAAAATTATTATCAATGTTATCAGTTCAATTTCACAGATATCTTTTTTCTCAAAAACTAACAAATAAGCCTATCAGGAGAAAAGAATATAACATTGGCCATGGAATGACCTGGTCCCAAAATTTTTTAGTGCGGAAAAATGCACAAAAAAAACAAAAAAAAAAAAAAAAAAAGGCATCCATATTCTTAAAACAACATACAATTAGACATTACAGCGAAAAAAGGGAGGATAATTTTTTGGAATCCCTTGTAATTAAATTTTAGTAAAGTAAAACTGGATAAAAAAAAAAAAAAAAATAATAAATAAAATAAAATATGGCTATTTTTACTATTGTTTTTAGGAGCAGGACATAATATATATTATTATCATTAATATATTATATATATATATATATATTATATATTATTATAATATAATATATATATAATATATATTAATATATTAATTATATATATAATATATATAATTATTAATATATTATATTTATAAGATATATAATATATATATATTTATAATATCTATTAATTTATTTATTGTATAATATAAATATATTATAAAATTTATATGTAAATAATATATTAATATATGTAAATATATTAGTTAAATATAATATATTAATAATATTATATATTATATATATATATTAGTATATAATAATAATATATATATATAATATCCATAATATCAAGATATATATATATAATTATATTTTATGTAAATTGGTATTACAACGGAGCTGAGTTTAGGGGTACTTCGAGCCCGACAGGGAAACACAGTGGGGGGACGTTTTCCATACCCCGTAGGGGAGGGGCGGAGGAAACCTCGCGACACCCAAATACCAAAGGAAGCGGGGTGTTCGAGACCCTCCCCGGAGGTTGGGAATTAGTCCTACCGTAAATTTGTTTCCCCGGAAGACTTTTGAGAGGACACGACTCGGGCTGCCATCGGTGCGGTTTAATACAATCCGGGGGCCCTTGGGTAATTTCTTTAGTAAAAAAAAAAAAAAAGAGCAAAATTTAGTAAACTTGAAGCTTTTGATAATTTCTTTTTTGCTTTTTTTTTTTTATAACTTTTCCAATTGATTCTCTTTTTACTAAATTTTGTGCTTTTCTCTGTTGGACGCCAGCATTCCCGATGCATGTAATTTCCCTTTTTCCCTGTAGCTATTGATATATATATATATATCTAATGATATTCTTAAGTATAAAGAAACTTTTTGTTGTTTAAATTTTAGAAAATAATTTTAGACCAATAAATAATATAATAATTTAAATATTATATATATATATATATATATATATATATTTAATATATATTATATTTATTATATAATATTTATAATAAATATATATATATATATATATATATATATATTATTGATAATATATATGTTAATATATATATATATATATTAATATTATATATTATATATATATATAATATATTATATATATTATATTTATAATATTATATATATATATATTATAATTTATATTATATATATATATATGATTATGTATTATAATATTATATATTTAATATATATATAATATATATTATATAAATATTATTATATACTTATATAATAAATTAATAATATATATATAATTATATATAATATATATTATATATATATATAATAATATAAAATGATATATATATATTACTATATTTATAACAAATCATATCTAAATTAATTTAATATAAATATTTAAATATATATATATATTATATTTATCTTTATTAGTGATATATAAATTTAATTATTAATATAATTAAAGTATTTATTATATAATGATATATATAGTAATATATATGTTTATTTATATATATAATTAATTTTAATTATATTTATATATTATTAATATTTAATATATTATATATATATGTTATAATATATTTATATATATATAATATATATATTTATAATATAAATATGATATATATATATATATTATAATATATATATTATATATATATATAATTATAAATATATATATATATAATTAATATATTATTATAATATTAATTAATTATTAATATATTTATAATAAATATATATATATTATATATTCAAGTTTCCCCGAACTTAAGACACTTCACTTACGACGAAAGAATTATTATCAATTTTTTATCATTCAGCTTTCACATAAGTAGATTAATATAAATCATAAATCTATTTCTAACTATTATTCTATTGCTTTAATTTAGTATTTAAAAGATAGATGAAGATATAAAGATGAAATTGGACTACGAAATAATAATATATTAATCCCAATATTTCTCACGAAAAAAGTATAATAAGAAATGAAATAGTAAAATTTTGAAATAAAATAAAAATGAAATAGTAACATTTTTCAAAAGGATTTCACCTATCCTTCTTTTTGTAATTTTAATATAGATTTAAAACAGATTTTATATAGATTTAATATAAAATAAATATAGAGTAACATATAGATTTAAATATAAATTTTATTAAATATAAATTAACTATATATTAGATAAAGATTAGATTAAATATAGATTTAAATATAGATTTTATTAAATATAGATTTAATATAGATTAAAATATATTTTAATATAGAATTTTAAAATGAATATCAAAATAAACTGAAAATTGGAAGGAATCCGAAGACGTTTTCACTTATTTTATTCTAAAATTTTAATATTTTTATTTTAGTTTTATTTTTAATATTTTATTTCCTTCAATTCGTTTTCTTTCTTTATTTCCATTTTTTGTTTTTTTTTTCTTCCTTCAATTTGTTTCCTTTTTATTTTCTTTTATTTACTTCTTTTATTATTTTAATTTATACAATTTTTTATATTTTATTTCTTTCGTTTCATTTTCTTTCTCTTATTTTTATTTTGGGTTTTCATCAATTTGTTTTCTTTTATTTTCTTTTATTTTATTTTTATTTATTATATTTTATTTCTTTCAGTTTCATTTTCTTTCTCTTATTTTCATTTTCTTTTCTCCTTTCTTCCTTTCTTTTGTTTTCTTTTTTATCTTTGTATATTTATTTAAAATAAAATCTTATTAAAATCTGATTTTTCGCTTATCTTTTATTTTTAATTCCTTTCATTCAGTCAATTTTATTTAATTGATTTATTTTATTTTTTTATTTTTAATTTGGTTTGATTTATTTTTTTTTTTTTAATTTTTGATTTATTTTTTTGATTTAATTTTTGATTTATTTTTTTGATTTAATTTTTGATTTATTTTTTTGATTTAATTTTTGATTTATTTTTTTGTTTTTATTTTTTAAATTTTGATTTATTTTTTTGGTTTAATTTTTTATTTATTTTTTGATTTAATTTTTGATTTATTTTTTTGATTTTATTTAATTGATCTATATTTTTTATTTATTTTTTTATTTATTTTTTTTTTTAATTTAGTTCTTCTTTTCATTACGTTTTCTTTTCCAATTTTTGTAATTTTAAATAGATTTTTCATTTTATTTTTATTTTTTTTTCATTTGTTATATTTCTTTCATTTTTATTCTATTTACATTTTTATTTTTGTTTTCATCCTTTTATTATATATCCATATTTCTTTATAATTCTTGTATGTATATTATTATTTCACCAATTATATTTTATTTTCTAAATATTTTAATTTCTTTCTGTCATTTTTATTATATTTTCCAAGGTGTTTTTTTTCATTATTTTATTATGTTTTATTAGGTTTTCTCAAACATATTTTAATTTCTATCCATTTAACATTTTTTCTTTCTTTCTTTTCTTTTTTACTATTTTGCTTATAGTAAAATTATTCTTATTTATTTCTATATTATTTTATTTCTTTATATTGATTTTATTTTTATTTATTTTCATTTCGTTTTCCTCTTTTCATTTAATTTCCATTTTTTATCTTATTTAATTTCCTATTTCTTTTAACTTTTCTTTCGCCTATAAAATTTTATTTAATTTGTAATTTATTTTATATACAATAAATAAATAAAAATCTATCAGCTTAACTTATTTTTAAGAATTTTTCGATTCTACCTATTACAATTAATCGTTTATTTTACTTCTCGTAATTTATTGTTAATTTTTAACGTCATTCTTTTTTTCTTTACAATTCTTTATAATTCTCATATTTTGTTTTATTTCTTCAATTTTATTTCTTCAATCTTTTAAAATATTTCTAAATTCTGAGTCATCCTTTTTCTTTTCTAAATAGTTCTTAAGAGATCTCACTTTTTGTATAATTTCATCTATTTGATACTCTCCATAGATCACTTAATTAATTAATATTATTCTTTCTCTCCTCTTTTGAACTATTTATCTTATTCGTTACTATGCTCAAAGTATTTCTGTGAGCTGAGCTAATCTTATCAAACCAAATAATCTAACTGTATGTATTCACCTTAATTGAATCACCTCACTTCTCCATTATATAACTTTCTCAAAGCATAAATAACTTCTTGCGAATATAGTCTCTATTGTATAATAGCAAATTTCAGTGTCAACTTAATACGTGTCATAACTCTTTCTTCATAATAATACTTAGTCATATCACTTACCACCAATTTATTTCTTCCAACAAATTCCTTTGCTTCTTTTTCTCTCTTCCCAGTCCCTGACACTCTTGTCAGACATTTCACATTGTGCTCACACTTATCGTAAATAATCCTACATTACTTTCTCTTTCTAAGCAATTTCTTACATTTTTCTCTGAACAGTGAAATAAAATCATCCTTTAATTTTTCTTCAATTAAATTTTAACTGTATCATCTCATTTAAATGACCTGCTGTCTTACTACCTACCTATGGAAGATGAACTTTAAATAATATCACGTAAGATAAATTCTTTCCGGTATTTCACTCATCACAGTCACTCTTGAATAAGTTGTGAGTATGGGCTTTATCGATCTTACTATATAGGTTATATATTAATTACCGTATACGTAGCCTTATTTAGACTCATACTAAATAATAGCTCTCTTACAGCTGCTTTCTACGACCTATACTTCTAACACTTTCATTATCGAAAGCACTGTCTGACTTTATATTTTATTTCCGCAACTATACCTTTGACTTATCATTCATTATATTCTCAAACGTTAGTATGTATCGGTGTTACGGAGCACGTGAAGATTAAATTCACACACCACGTCGAGATTCCTACTATTCATCACTCTGCGTGGAATCTAAATACATATTTGGACCTAATGGACACTATAACGTAAGTTGAATATAAATATATTAATAAATATAGTACACAGTCTATATTATTACTATAAAATTACAACTACAATACATTATAATATAAAATAGATATTAAATATAAGCTATGTTATTATACTATATTATTTATATCTTATATAATAAGATTAATAATATAACTATATTAATGAAACAGAAACACTATATATAAAAAAATATAAATTAATATATATATTATATTTTAAGATATATATATATTATAATATATATAGTCATATTTGTAGATACTGTACAACTGCATATGAAACCCTAAGAAGAAAAAAACAGTACAGTACGTTGTTAAACCTATAATAATTATCATAAGTACATATTTCATATCAATTTAATTATTATATATAGTAATATCAGTATTTATATCGTATTAGGGAGTGGATTGGAATAGTTATTACAATATATAATTGGTCGTCTGTTAAACTTTGAAAATCAAGTTAACGTGTTATTTAGTTTTTCGTAAGTAAATCCACACAATTTCTATTTATAGTATTATCTAAAGACTTGATTTAACTAGTAGCTAGCGTCAAAGACGAAGTTAAACATAAACTCAAAATTCACATGAACAACAATGAACTTACTAAAACTAAAAAGAAATTGGTTGTAGAGATTAAAATATATATTTAAAAAATATAAAGACAAGGTCTTAAAATATTCGTATTTTCGTAGACTACGCCTAATTACAACATTACTCCGAATTTTAGTTAGTAAAGTAAAGAAATTGATTAGTGAGGTGTGTAGTATGGATAATTGGCTTGAGGTTAGGGATAGGGAAGGGGATGTAGGTGTGGACGGGTGTACTCTAGTAATAAGTGAGCGATTAAAATAAATAGAATAATGAAGATTGAGAAGTGTAAAGCTACATTAAGAGGTTATCTGAGAAGTAAAGTAAGTAGAAGATTTAAGTAATATATAGATATAATGCAGATTGTTCGAAGCGAGGAAGGAAATGTATATTAAAAAAAGAATTAAGATAGTGTATTCTGAGCAAGTAGAATCCTTGTATAGTGTGTTATTTGAAGAAAAGCTAAGTCTTTAGGGTATATAGAGAATTATGAGCGGATTAGTTTGAATTAGTTGTAATGCATGCTAATCTCAGAAAACTTTACGTCTATAAATGGATTCTTATCTGACAAGTAAGTAAATTGAAGCTAAGAATATTTGTAGGCTTGCAAGACTGAAAGGAGAGATAATATAGGATCATTTTTAAGAACTCAAAGTGGCACACTACTATAAAATTATAGCGTATTTTAATTGGTAAGACAGTAATAATATAAATAGGGAATATATCATACATTGAATTTCAAATGTATCTAAAATTTCAATTTTAATTTTCTACTCTGTTTATCAAAAGACGAACTTTCTCTCAAATTTAGAAGTCTTGATCTCAAAGATACCATTTATTTTTTCTAACAACAAATAATCATTTCTTTTAATGACCCCGTATATGGCATACTTTAACAAAATCAATTAAATTAATATTTATATAATAATTAGGTACATCTTTCTATCAATATTTTTTACTCACATATAATAAATTTATTTCCTATTTATCTATTATAAATGTAAATGTAAAAACAATATATTGTGATTTTACAAAATAATTCTCTTTAAAATTATACATAAATATAATTAAATTGTTTACACTTTAAGCATTTCGTCCTAACAGATAATTCACTTAACATTACAAAAGTGGTCAAATACTATATATATATAAGGACATTATTGATAATGTACTACGGTAATTAGTATATATCATATAACGCTATGCATATGGGTCTGTCGAGAGTGAGCTCGCAGCCAAACTAGTAGTAAAATAAGATCCCATTGCCACACGACTCATACAAACCCACATTATTATCATTTAAGGTTTGTGATAATCCAATATTATGTTTGATATCTCAAAGAGTATATGATTAAAAAAATCAATAATTATAGATAGGTATTAACGTATGTGACTATAACATACTAAAGCTTATAAATTATATATTATCATAACGCAGTTACAATCTGTTTACATAAAACCAACCAGTTTGGATATTGTCTGAGACAGCAAAGAAATATATAATTATTATTCGTAAAGCCATATATACCATTCATTATCGTCCGATCCCTTCTAAGTTATAAAGTGAGTCAGCACTTCAACATCAACTTCTGCTGCTAACCTATTTCTAATCCAAAATATTTAGGAACTCGAATGAGTGTTTCTATATATCAGACATGCCTTCTTCTAATTTCGTATCGTGTCGTTTCAGAATTATGGTACATGGAATTTAAAGTACTAAACATTACATTAAGGGTAAAATAATGCATTACAATCAAAAGGGGTCAATTTCTAGTGTGCTTGTTAGTAAATGTGAGCACACAATTTCAGAATACTCTAATTATTTAGCCTTAGCGTAATTATTCACGCAAGATATACTATAAGCCTCTCGTGCGCGCGATAGACATTCACCCGCTAATTTATTATTATAATAAAACTATAATAGTCTGGTAAATCAACAAAATTTTGCCTTGAATATTTGCATCTTTGTTTGAATATTGAAGTTGCTCTTCGTATAAGTTCACTTAGTAAAAACCTTTAATTATCAAAACTTAAATCATTTGTTTATCTAATTATATTTGAACAATATATAAATACGAAATATTTATATCAGTAAATGTGGATACTGTCAGATCTTTAATTTCATCGCGTTAACATATTATTATGTGGAATTACTATATGAATTGTGACACTAAACTCCATCTGAATAAATTCTTGAAACTATAACCATGTAACAATGAAATCTTGAACCATAAAGCCGTAATATGTCGAGAGGGCGGAAACAAATACCACTAAATACAACTGTTTTAAACAAAACTAAAGCTAAATAAATAATTAGAATAATATAAGAGAAGAAATATAATGGAAGTTTATGAAAAGTTTTTATAATTTAAATAAACCATATAGCATCTATTTCTTAGATTATATTCCTTTATTTCAATATAACAAACACCATATAGCCACTTCAGATTGCTTCTTATAGATCGAACCCAGAAAGTTCATTTAAGATACTAGACCTAATGGGGGGATAAATTTATTTATTATAATCAAGTAATAGATAATTTAAATATTGAATAAGTGAGAAAATTTGAACTTGGAAGTTAGTCAAAATTTGATATATTCAAAGGTAGATATTGAAAATTAGGAAAAGGGTTATACTATAAATTTAAATTATATAAAAAATATTTAAAAATATTTTTGATAAGTAATATGTATAATAAAAAATAACATAAAGAAACTCCATTTAATTAAATTTAAATATCTATATTCGTAAATCTGTAAAAGTATTTGTTGTTTAGTGAGCGCATAGTATTCGTCCGTGCTGTGGTACTATATGTTCATTTTAATTTATATTAATATAATTCTTGTTATTAGAAAATCGTTTAAAGTATAATTAATGCCTAGACTTTTATGACAAGTTTTGGTTCCTTTGAGATTTAAAACAGTAATCTTAATAGCTGATAAGCTCGTTGTATAGGTGGATTTGGTATGTATATCTTAACCGTTAGGCTATAGTATGCATAGGGCTTATTAGCTATAATTCTATCATAAATATGACGATTTAGTAGCTGTCGGTTCTCGTACGCATGCTCTCTTCTAACAACAGGACGGGGAGAGGAATACGCTGTACTATTACATGGAGGTATGTTAATCTGATACTTGCTGGCAAACTTAAATAGTCTTTACTCCCAAAGCTAATTCACGGTAAAATAGAAAAAAGAGAGTAAAAGCACATGTGCTATCAAAGTGTCACCACTCAAAAGTATATGATATAACTAGGTTGTCAATACAGTTGTCTCTATTTGGCAAATTCACTAACCTAGTCATACACATTAGTGTAATCATAACTCAATATCAGTTAATATGTAGGAGTTTGTGTCAATCCAAATTATAGTGTAAAGACGAAATTTGACTAATAAAAAATCAATGTAGAAAAATGTTATCATCTATAATATTTAATAGTTTTATTTTATAAATGCGCATTATTCATACATTTTAGAAGTCATAGTAATTAAAAATATAAAAAATAATGCTAATAAAATTCAATTTATATACTTCAAGAGAACTTCAATTACAACAGTTTGTAGAAGTGTAGCTTATGAAAGATAATCACTTCAAATTTGGCTACCTTGACATTAAAGACAGCTTGGAATAATTATGTGTATATGTTCGTTTTAATTTTAACTATATTAATGCTTACATTCTATAGCTGTTAATATCTTAAAACAAATTTAAAACTTTTATTTCACAAATAAATAAATAACGCCTAGTAACGATAAAAAATTAAAAATAAAGTCAATAAATATTTTTGCAGTTTTATTGCTAATGAAATTCTACAAAAAAATAAAAAACAAAAAACAAAAAAAAAAAAAAAAAAAAAAAAAAAAAAAAAAAAAAAAAAAAAAAAAAAAAATAACCTAAAAACTGTATGGGACATTAAATATGCGTAATAACTATACTATATGAATTCCGAACCATACCCGATAAATATCTAGTATTTGATCAAAATATTTCCGAAAAAATATATATTTAAAGTTTAAAGACACGATAAGCTCTTAAGTTTAAGTTAAAGTTTTAGAAAGCGAATTAGATCGAATTATCAAAATAATACTTATCCGTTGAACCAGCTGCCTGTTTTCGCTAACAACTTTTTTATACTTCGAATTTTTCAAAAATTTGAAAAAGACTAGATATTTATTACCAACCCAACTATATAACTAAGTATTCAATTCGTTCTTAAATGTTATGCAATTAGATGATCCACGACTCAACAACTCATGTTGGCATAACATCAAAGCTTAACGTAGGAATAAATTATATAAAAGTCACAATATAATATCATTGAAAGATTTTAAATAACAAAATTGAGAAGGAAGAGCATTCCATTTTTACAATTAATTTTAATTCGAATAATTGATTAATAGCTGATTTATAAATAGAGGAGTACAGAAATTGAGCAAAAGCTTATAGTGATTTTACAGTTAAAATTAATTCTATTTATATACAATACAAAAATTTGTAGATGAAAGAACTAGTGCCTTAATGTGTAAGTACATTTACATAATTTTTTAACTTAAATCATCAATGATGATTATCTAACAAAACAATATATCAATCATCTTAAGTTTCTAAAAAAAAGAGATCACAGTACGTTTTATAATGTTTGTAAGCACTTCATCCTGCAAAAATATTTTATTTGAAGCAATATTAACACATTAATACATTACAAAATTTGAAAATATAAGGTAGGTTACTAAATTTCAATCTATTTATGCAAATTATGCTAAGGGTCTGTTCAACTTAAAAATTTAGTATTAACGCTAGGTTTAGTTAAAAATAAAAGTTATAATCCATAAGTTAAGTTTGTCCCATGGCTACTATATATTTACTGATAATTATCTACATATATAGTATTAATCTAGTTAATATCTATAATATAATAAATGTAAATATAATATATATTATAAATATATATATGAATAATAATATATAGAATATAATAGATATATAGATAAGATAACGTTCAGGGATCGGTACCATTAGGATGAAAAAGAGCCCGGCCTTTTAGGGGGTGATTACGGCTTCAAACTAAATAAAAATATAAAAATTAAAAATAAAAAAAAATTTATTAACGATACCTATTATTTACCTGACGATGTAGTTTACTATTATAAAAAATATAATAATAAAA
>JABUQX010026898.1:0-28390 GCA_015478945.1 Trachelipus rathkii
CAAACTATATAAAGTAAGCTATATATATAATAAATATCGTATATATAATATACATTACCCAATGGTTTAAAAAAAAAAACAAAGAAAAACTTGAAAAAAATATAATAAAAAAAAACCAAGCAGTCCACTCATTTGGGTTCCCCCCCCCACAGGGGTAGTAGTGAGATACTAACCTAACCTAAAATAAAATAATAATAAAACAGCAACCCATTTGGGAGTGTCCAAAATTACATGCACCTCAAAAATTTATTAGGCAGCCCTTATAATAAATAAAAAAAATAAACTAAAGTAAGAATTTGACGGGTTGCTAAATTTGAAATGAGATTTATATATTTAGTAATGAAAGCTAAATACCAAAAAATTACTACCAAGGAAACAAGCAAAAAGTTATTAATAATTCCCTACAAAAAATAATATTCTAATTAAAATAGTCTTAAAGCGGAAAAAGTTGATTTTATAAATAATAAATTTTGAAAAAAAATCCTACCTACCTCAGTCCACCATTACCCTACGAAGTTATATTTTATAGCAAGTTTATTTGAGGCGACCCAATAATTACGCTTATAAAAATTAATAGAAAAATTAAATAAAAAAATTTTATAATATTATATAATAAATAATAAAATATATTAAAAATAATTGATAATAATTAATACATATTATATATTATAAAAAAATATATAAAATTTTATTATTTTAGTAAAAAACTTAAAATCTAAAAGATATAATATATTAATTATTATGTAAATTGAATTAAAATGAAATAATTCAGTAAGTCTACAAAAATATATCATAGAAATAATAATTTAGATAATATAAGTTTAATAGAGATGCTCGTTTCCCTCCGCAACCGCACTTCTCGTATTTGTATAAGGGCGCCTCCGAGAGAGAATACAAATATGTTGATCAATTTTATTTGACTATATATTATATAAATTTAAGTCAAAATTTTTATAGTAAATAATAAAAATACTATTTTCAGATCATCTTTAATTAAAGACAAAGGAAATTAATAATTTTGAACGATATTATTTATTAAATTAGAAAAGTTATTTTTTTTTCTTATTATCCAAATGCAAAGAATTTATTTTTCTCCTGCCTATATGAGGATAAAATCGAGCCACAAATTACATATAATTAGAGCTAAAACTCAGAATTAGGGACCAGAACAATTTATCAGGTTATCGTGGTTCTTTACACTCTTCTGCCAACCTACCGCTCTCTCTAAGAAATGGTGTCCTAATTTGTAAAATAAGATTACTAAGAAATTTTATTTATCAATGAAATATTATATATTCTTCATTGTATTTCTCGCATACAGATAGCGTTTGACCTTAGATAAGAAATTGAAGTTCTGATATAACCTTCCATATTTATATGCAAAAAAATTATATATTTATTTATATTTTTATGAATTAAATTTAATTCGAGAGACAGTAATAGCAGCAATTTCAACTATAGGAGGAGGATAGAAATTTTAAAAAAATTTGTGTAATTTTGATTAAAATATTTTATTATATATAAATTTTATTCTCACTCACTATGTTCTTAAATATTTTTTAGTATATATAATATATAAGCTTCCTAAATCTTTATATGTTAGTGTAGTTGGTGTTTTATATTTTTGATTTTCTTTTTAAGTGTGATGATTGTAATAACCCCCACTTTTCTCTCTTACATTATAGCCTTGAAACATTAATTTATATCTCTATATATATATCCAATTAAGAAATAATAAGGCACGAATTAAGTAAGTAGGTTGTGGTTTTTATTAAGTAAATCTAACATATTTCAAAAAAAGGTAACATTAACTAAATAATTAAAAAAAAAAAAAACAATAAAGTATGTTTTGTGCATATATATATATACAGGTGGATACACTATTACACAAAAATAACAAATTGTTTATAGGGAAATCAATAGAAACTTTTAGAAAACCTACCAATTAAATAAATAAAGAATAAAAAAAAACAAATAGACCATAGGTACCCTTTATATGGGGAGTTACCACACAACTTATTATATTCCCTCCAACTCCGCAGCATAACCCTCAGTCCCAAAATATTAAAAACGAAAAGAACCCAACCATAAACCCTGGGGGGTATGTTTTACCCCCCCCCCCCTATAAACCCCAATAAATTACAAAAATATTTAATGTAAAAAAAAGAAAACAAAGCAACTCTTGGGTTAAAGAGCATGGAAACCCACCATATATAATAATAAAATAGGAATACATAGCAAAATCCTCATAAATGAGTGTTATGCAAAAAAACCCGACAGAGAGATATGCTAAAAATATTATAGGTAGAGGGTAGAGTAAAATATAAATGATGAAACTGGAACCAATGGCAAAACAAAATTGGAAGAATAAAAAAAAATATAATATTAAGAAACAAAGCCAAGCCTGGAGGGGTGTTCCCAGGGTTATTTAAAACCCTTTTTAATATATAGTTACAAATAATATATAGAAAAAATAGAGTCAATATAAGCTTCCGATTTAATTTGTAAGAAAGATCCAAAATAATAACATTTATAAGAATAGTTGAAAGTGAACTAGATAAAGAAATTTACTATACTTCAAAAATATTTAGTGGGTTATTAAAACTTATGTATGGAAATAATTAAGCCAAAAATATTATAAATCTAAAAAAAATGAATAAATAATACAAAACAGTACAGAAATAAACCACCAATAATTTATTATTAAAAAACAGTAATATTTTTACAGACACTGCACAGCAATGGGACACAAATCGTGTGCCGTACACATTACAACACAAGATCGGCCAAGACTATAAAATAGGTAAAATAAAAGAGAAATAATAGTTATAATTGTAATAATACTACCTATATATTTTTATTTTAATATATAATTAAAAATTAAGATATAAAACATAAAAATAATTATAATTATATAATAAATTAAAATATATATATAATTATAATATATTTATAATAAGTATTAAATAATAATATATAATAATAATTTATTAGATATTTAATATATATAAATTTAGGTGTTAATATATAATAAATAATATATTATATATATATTAAGTCGATATTATAAATCATATAATAAATAGACTAATATAATTATATAATAAAATATAATAGAGTAAATAATATTTATAATGTATTTATAAATAGAACAATAAAATAATTAGAAACTATATATTAATTAATATAAATATAATTATATACTTAATATTAATTAATATATATAATACAATAAAATATTATATTATATTATATCTATAGATTATTAAAATAATTTATAATATTGAAAAAACTAATAATTATAAAATATATTATATATATTATTATTGTATATAATGACTAAATCATAAATATTTAATGAATACAGTATTTTTATCGCAACCACACTCTATCACACCCCAAATTAGAAATGAAATATCTCTGGAAAAATAATACTTTCTAACCAAAAATTATTGGTTCAAGTCTACTTTTTTATTTTAATAAATAACAAACAACTAAATATTAGCAATAAAAATTGTCAACAAAAATGAGCTTCATTGAATTCATATTTTTTTAATAAGGGAAAAAATATGACAACCAATTAAATAAATTAGGGGTTTCGAGTATCTCAGTCCATATATATGTAAACTACTTGTTTGCTGAAACACATTTCTATAAAAAATATTTACTCACTAATATGTTCCATAAGGAATAAATAAAAGAATAAAAAAATTTTAGTGAGATGGTGTATGATGATGGGAGTTAATACCGTCATTTACTTGAATCACCTTATATGTAATTTATTAGTTAATTTATAAATTTTATTTTATAACAGCCCATAAACTTTAAATAGCATTATTTAAATAGGTTATAATAATTACCAAATTAATAAAAGAAAACAAAAAAATGGGAAAAAGTTCCGCCCATTCCAAATTTCCATCTTTTTAGCAAGTTCAGTTATGGAATGAACAATAAAAACAAGATAAAAAAAAGCCCATATGAAAAGGTATAAGTTAATAATCGGAAATGTTTGACAAAAATATCACAATGACACCCAAAAATACTTTATGGGGTGGGTACCCCCCCTCACCAAAAACTTTTATTCATATATTTTTAAACTAAACCAATAAAATAAATAATAATAAAAAGGATAAAAAAAAGAAAATATCCTCATAGCATATACTATAAGAGGGGGAGATATTTCCACCTTAATAAATACCCCAATATGAGCAAAAAAATACTCTAAGCTTACTGAAAAGAACCTGGGGTTAGGTGAGTTAATTACCCCCACAATAAATGAAAAACCGCCCAATAACATCTTAATTAAGTAAACGAAGAATATTGTAAAAGGTACCTATTTGTATTCTTTCCTGATAAAATGACGAAGATATATATGGTAGGTTCACCGAATTAAGGAAATACCTACAATGGTGAGTAGTAAATAATAAAAATATACAAGAAATAAAATAAAACTAATGGAAATAAATAAAATAAGAAAAAAAATACAAAAGGGTCAACAGACCCCCTAGACCTGGGGGGGGAGGAGGTGTCAAAATAAATATTTAAACCTTATTTTTAATATATTTAATTTATTAATAAATTAAAAAAACATAAGATCAAACCCTAGCTCTTAGGGTTTCCGTACAAATTATACGCTCAGCTCCCCTCTACCCCCAACCCAAAAAAATAATTTGATAGTAAATAAAATGGGAAAAATAGAAAGACCATAAGTGATAATAATAATATGAGGGTTTATTTAATTAGTTACGAGTTGGGAAAATTCCTCACACGATCTAGAGTAATCCAAAGAAAAAACCTATAAAAGAATTTCGTCAGAAATCTCCCGAGAAAAAAAACTAACATAAATATCATCAAAAATGATTCTTAAAAAAAAAAGAAAAACATCTATACTTATATAATAAATGTTTAAACATATCTTAACAAAACTACTTCATCATAGGCAAGATATTTTACTACTTTTAAATGGATCATAAAAAAAATTTGGGGGGCCATGACATCCATTTCTTACTCACAAAAAACAAGAATAGTTTTATCTCCATTAAAGGTAACATTATATAGCTTATAAAATGACGCGAATTTCATGGTCATATATTATTATTTAAGTGTTTATAAAAAAAATTTTGGAGGTACAATAGGTTATATATTCCTTAGTTTGAGAGCTCAATATAAATTTTATAAAATAATTTTAAAGATATATTGATAATTAATACTTGATTAATTAATCTATTTTTAGGGGTGGAAATTAAGACTAATATATATAAATAAGAACTATGCTAAAATAAAGTTATAATATGAATTTTTTATTAATTATAATATTATTAATTTACAGTTGAAAATCTTTTAAAATATTGTCTTTGATAAAAGTGTTTATTTCTTGAGATTTATACCTACTATGAATAATACGGTAGTAATTATAAATTAGCAAATAAATATTAAATTAGTAAGTAAATAATGAAAAATGTATAATCTACTATCTAAATTTTTTATATTTTATAACGATATATCTATTACTGATAAAAACCAAAAAAGTAATTTAGTCAATAACTTTTATTATTATATAAAAAAATATTTGAATGATTCTAATATATGTACAGAAAATTCTTTGAGGTTGAGATATATATATTTTTATTATATATTTTACCTCCTCTGCGGATAATAAAATATACTTTAATAATAAAATAAACATCTGTTGATTTGGGTTGTAAAAACAGCTCCTCAAAGAATAAAACAATATTATATAAGAACATACCAAATATACGCCCCTAAAATCACTCACAAGGTGGGTTATCAAAAACTAGTGAAAATTTTAAATAAAACATATTGTTTTATAAAAATAAGTCATTAAATATATAAAGACAACCTTTACCCTTCAGAAGACAAATGGCTATAAAAAGGATAAATATTTGCTAAGCTATTACTCATCATCAGGCATACTCCAAAATGAAAATTCTCACAATAGTTATAAAGAAAAAGCAAATACCTAGCGGGTGTTTCGCAATTAAAAGTACCTTTCTTATTATAATAATAAGATACAAAATGAAAATAATCGAGAGAGATAAGTAGTTATTTATAAAACTTGATCAAAATATTATATAATTATATTGAAATAAATAAATATCAAAACCAATACTAATTCTGGAGGAGTTCAATACCACTCTACTACCACACTAAAACACCTCTACCGCTCTACTATGTTAAAGAATATAAAGAAAAAAGAAAAAGAGAAAGGAAACTGAAATTGAATAAGATAAAATTTGATAAAATTATAAAAAAGTAAACATAAATAGCCCCCATAAATAACTGGGGGGAGTTTTGTCCCATAAACTAGTGTAATCATAACTGCCAATTATAATATTAATAAGATAAAGAAAAAAACAAAACGAGCCATCAGTAAGGTGGGCGATTATACCCACCACTTTAAAAAAAATTGTTACTAAATAATTTAATAAATAATATATAGTAAAATAAAAGCAAAAAAATACACAGCACAAGAAACATGGTGTAATTCCTATTAAAACTACCCAAAATTTTTAAATAAATAAAAGAAAACAGCAGGCCCAACCTCTAAAAGGCGTAGTCCCTCCCCTCCTCACCACCCTCACCTCCCCCTAATATAGATTGTCTAATGATTGTATTATCAATCGCTAAAAAATATTTACTAAAACATGAATATGTAAAGTATAAAAATAATAAAACTTATGAAATAAAAATATTTAATATAAAAAGAACTAAAATGGATATACCAAATGAAGTCAACCTGGAGGGAGGTTATTTCATAGTTTTATTTTAATTTGGAATATTTCATCACTCATAAAAAATAAAAATAAAAAATATAAAAAGGAAAAAAGCTCAAATGAAAAAACATGGGGTTTACAATATATAAAAACTCTTATAAATAGTAAAATTGACTAAACGAAACCCAAAAAAAAACAAATAGAGAATTTATTTGGAGCAAAATTGATTACATTTTATCCAAAAAAAATTGGCACTCAAATATTCTTTTTAAGATTCCCAAAGAAACCTACATTAACCCCACCCAACAAAAGCAAAAAAGAAAAAAAATTTCTTTAAAAATAAACATCTGCATTGTTAACAAAAATAGCGTTTTAAATAATAATTTTAAAAAAATCCATCGGGAGGGGATATACTAACAAGTTTTGGGGAGCCCTCCCCCTAAAAATTTTTATAAAAATAAAAAAAAATATTCTAATCATAATATAAATAATACATCTAAATATTAATAATTAAACTATATATAATACATAAATAATTATTATTAAAATAATAATATTAAAAAAACTTAAGCCTTACAATGATAAGAATAATGAAATATAGTTATACTGTACTATTTAATAGCTCTATTGTAATTGTAATCTATATTTATTAAAGATTCTCTATTGTAATTGTAATCTATATTTATTAATTAAGAACAAGATTGATAAAATGCTTATATAATATATGTTTTATATAATATAATTTATCGTATAATAATAATAAAAATATAATAAGTAATTTATTATATTATATATTTAAAATAATAATTAATACTATTTAAATTAAAATATTAATATTAAGTATAATATAATAATATAATATATAAATAATTAAAATTATAATAATCTAAATATTATATATATTATAATAATTTATAGATAAAATTATTAATAAATCAAATATATTTATAGAATTCATAAAATCACTTTTTATTACTTACACTATAATATAGCCACTAATTTATTATTGAAAATCACTAGCTACGTACCTTTGCAAAAATAAATATATAAGGATAAAAAAAAATAAATAAAACAACCGCCCCAAACAATAAATTGTAGTTCTGGAGAAATAAACTCGTCTGATTACAATAGTTTTAGAGAAGAGGAAAAAAGATATAGAGAGAAGAAAGCCTGCAGCAATGGGTAAAATAAAAAGAAAAAACCCAAAATAAATGCTAGAAAAAGCGCCCCATAAGAAATAAATAATAACCTCTTGGAGGGGGAGGTTGTCGAAGAGTAATGAGAAGCTACCCTGAAGATAAGGTTTAAAGAGAGAATTCTATATAATAGGAGATAAATTAAAGGGTACAACTGGGGTTTTTTATAATACTTTTTCTTGCCCAATAAAATAAATAAGTCAACCAATAAAAAATAAGGATTTTTTTTTTTTATTATGAGTATTTTTTTTAATTATGTATTAAGTTAAAAAAAGTCCCCCGCCCCAATATAATATTTAGTTAATTAATAAAATATAGAAGCGAAACAACACAAAATATGAGGAGAAAATTAGGTAGTTGTTCCCCCGCAAGGTATTAAAATAACCCTTCCTATATTGTTTAAGATAAAAAAAATCATATAAAGAAATATATTAAAGAAAAAAAAAAATAGTTAAAGAATAAAAACTAAGGCCAGAATCTTGTTTTGATGGTGTCCCCATACCCCCTCAAACCAATAAATACACGAAAATATATAATATAGGAATAAACACTGCTCACGCTAAATAATGACCTCGCATGGTACCTTAATATATACTACACACACAATGTAAAACCTCATACAGAAAATAAATTGAAAAAATATTAATGAATATTCTTCTAACCCAAATATCTCTCGCGCTCGGGTAAATTTCCTCTATTGTCGTACAACTCTCAAATATTTATAAAAAAGAAACAGGCCCCCCTCATCCCAAAATTAGGGGGCGTTTACGAATATGGACGGGGAGAGAGCGCGGAGAGGGTGGTGTAGACTTTGGGATGAACGAGAAATATACACATTAAATGACTACTATTGAAAAAAGAAAATATATAATGGAAAAAAAACGCAAAAAGGAGTAAGAGAGTATAAAGAAGAGTAGAGTTGCCTTTCTGATGAGTCGTATTTACCTTCAGAGAGTTTTGTTGAAAATAATATAAAGATGAAGAAGAATGTTTTAGAAACTAATAAAATAATCAAGAGGAGAGAATCAGTGACGAGGACGGCGTGGCAGAATAATCTTGTGTGAAGGTCCCCATATAAAGGGAAAAGAAGAAGAAGATCAGAGAGAGCTGCTTACGTGAGATAGAAGAGGAGTAGAAGGAGGGAAAATATTCATATAAGGGTGATGAAAAAAGGCATTATTTATTTTTGATGAAAGCTACAGTATTTTTTAAAAGACTTAGTTAACGAGTATTTTTTGGAAATGGATAAAAAAGGGGAGAGTTCCTGAGCGAGAGAGGAGATATATAATAGAGAGAAGTCGAACACGGTCCAGAGTAGAGGAAGCGAAGAGAAGAGAAGAAAGAGTTCAACTTGTTTTCATGCTTATAGTAGCGAAAAGCCCCCGAAAAGAAAAATTTAAAGACTTTCTATATAATATAAAAAATCTATTATTCTTAAACTAAAAATCCATTATCTCTTTCCCTCGTGTCGTTTTTCATAAATAGCTGAGTATTGTAAAATACCCATAATAAACTCCACCCCTTTTTACTTATATATTATTTTATATATTTTTGAATTATATTATATTGAGTTTATAAAATAATATGAAATGTATTAATTTTTATATTTAAATTAGAATTTCATTTACTATATGATAAAATTTATTAATAAAAGGGGTCATTCATTGTATGATATGCTTTTGAATATCAATAATATATACTATAATTTATAATTATATATATTAGTATATGTAGTGTATATCAAACTATGTATATATAATATTAATCATATTATATTATATAATAATATAATATATTTTATATATTAATTATACGGCATTTTAAAGAAGTATAGAATAAAAATGTGTAAGAATAAAAGAAATATAAAATAAATTTCGAAAATAGAAACACCTTAGAAATTTACATCGGAATCTGGAACTTCGCTCGATTATATCGCGTTAAAACAGTATTGTAATATAGAAAATATTATTAATAATATAATGCATACTTTATTAATAATATAAAATAATATTGATGGAAAATGTACTCAAAACTCATTAAATATATATATATCACTAAATATAAAAAAAATAAATAAAATATTTAAATAAAATAATATTAAAACTACAATATAAAATATTATATATAATAAAATATTAAACACTATATAATTCCAATGTTTTTCACAAGGTGTAATCAATATTTAACTCATTATATAAAAAAAAACGAGTACCCCCGAAAATAAGCAAACCTTGAATCTCACCATAACGGGTCAAGTTGTTTCTGGGTGTGATGCAAGAAAAATCTCAGATGGTAGGTCTGATCGTGTAGGATTTGTAGACAACACCTAATGTTACCCATGAACAAAAAGGACACCTAGGAACCCTCAAATAAAATTGGGTAAATAATTCAAAATTCTAACTGTGTGAAGGTACTCCGAGAAACAGATGGAATGCAAGAAGAGAGAAAAAACAAACAAGAAGAGATATCCGCCTGGTCGTCACCTATAGGCGGACCCGAACAGACTGATATCTAATTGCGTCTCCTTGAAGGTGTTGTTAGTTTTAAATCAAAAGATATATATATATAATCATAACTATATATAAATATAATACTGATTAATATTTTAATAATATATAGTTTATTATATAATAATATAGTTTATATATATATTACTTATATATATATATTATATATTACTATACTATAGTATATATATATATAGTATTACTATATAATATTATTCAAAACATACTGGTCCGCCGAAAGTGCGAGTCGGCCCCGCAGAATTTTTTACTGTTTTCTCGAAATTTCTACTGATCACATTCTATTCAGTCTTATTCTATATAAATATATATATAATATATAATATTATATATATAACGTATAATATATAATTTATAATATATACATAATTTAATTAAAAAATTAATTAAAAATATTAGGCATGAACGATAAAAAGATGTAACGTAATTATAAATGAAAAAAAACAAAAAATAATAAAGTTAACACGCTACGTATGAAGCACACTTCATGTCTGTACAAGTGCTGAAGTATGACTATTAAGAAACCAACTTAAAGGTGAAAGTACGATTATAATGAAAGAAGAGAAAGCAATTTTAAGCAGATAGCATTCGCTCCAGATATGAGGAAGGAATTTTTCCAAGGCAGACCTTTTGAAGTTATTCTTGGATATAATTATTATAAAGAAACATTAGATATAAATTTTGGTATATTTTAATATACAAAAAGGGCTGACCCTAGCTTTTATGTTTTGATTTTAGAGTAAAATTGAGATTTTTTTCAGTCTACTTTAAAAAGTCTGTCTTCAAAAAGTCCTCTCAGTCTCATACCTTAGAGCTGAATAGTGTTTAGCCCGCAGAAGTTGCTGCATTTTCTTTCATAGTGCCAGTACCTCACATTAATTTGGAATTTTGTTATATTGTCATAGTCTTGTCAATGCTGATTATTAATATAATATATATATATATATATATATTATATTTATATATATTATATATCATATTATTATTATTTATTATATATATTAAATAAATATAATTATATTATTAGGACTTTATCCTATAAAAGAAGTTTATCTATAATAGTTGGCGCGATTATTCTGAAGATCGTAGATCAACTGGGTCATAAGATGCATTAATAGCATAACAAGTGTGACGTTTAGCTAAATACTAACAATAGATGAATATCAGAAGAGTTTCTCAACAAAAGCGGTTTACCCTAAATTTTATATTGTTAATTTTATATTCTTTTTTTATCCTTATTTTAAGTGGGGCTTGAGCTCTTTTTAGGAGAGAGGGACGAGAAGGTGGGGAGAGGTCCCTCATCCGAACCGCTGAGCACAGAACAGTTAGAAGACCTGCAACTGATATCTTATCTTGGATAAATTGGGTATTCCTTCGTTAGAAAAAAATAAACTTATTGGGCAACTTAACGATACTTAGTGCTCGAATGGTATGAAAAAGAATGTTTTCGTGTCGTTCGATATTTTTTTTCGGTTTACTACCTTTGAGAAGATACGATTGCACTTATCTACGATATTATATAAAGCTTATAACCCATATTTTACTTATTTAAATAATAAC
This sequence comes from Trachelipus rathkii, assembly GCA_015478945.1. NCBI lineage: Eukaryota > Metazoa > Arthropoda > Malacostraca > Isopoda > Trachelipodidae > Trachelipus > Trachelipus rathkii. The sequence goes on from JABUQX010026898.1 coordinate 12,016, forward strand.
CACTTGTGCATCTATGAAGTTATTATATATAGTTTATAGATCTTTATCTTAATAATATAATATATATATAATATATATTATATATAGTATATTTCACTTGTCCATTGTCTGCTTCCAATTCAGATTAGTATTTTTTTTATAACTTACTTATCAACAAATTAAGAGCGCTCATGGTGACAGAAGCACGTTTTTTTAACAATTAAACAAGTGAAATAAATTATAAATTTTAGAAATATACTAATGTTAAATAAGGTTATGAACTTAAGTAGTTATGTAAGTTAATTACGTGTTACATAGGATTGGTAAACTGTTTTATGTATTTGTTTTGTTTTTATAGGGGTTGGAAATTTCTTTTAACATCACTAAGTACAAATTTTGAAACTCACAGCAGAGTATTAGGTATGTTGTGGGACGTATTTTAAAATATGAATGTTAATATTATTTGCATGTGCCATTATCCTAGTTGATGAGGAGCATATAAACACACGAGTAAATTATATTAATTGTGGTGGTTTAGATATCGGTTATTTGGTTTATATATAGTTTATTAGTAATATATACAATATAATATAACTATAATATTAATTAAATACTATATATAATTTTTATACTTTAATATTTTCCTAATATTATTATATCTATTATATTAATTAAATATAAGATATATAATTTTCATTATTTAATAGTATTTTATACTATATATATATATATATAGTACTTATGAGATATAGGGCTTTAGTTCATGCAGGTATGATTTATGTTACGTATTAGGTAATTTGTGTAGAAATGGGCTGTGCGAGTCGCTTTATCTTAAAATTATTATGATTTTCTGTGGTAAGTAGATCTGTGAGTGGTTAATTAATATATTTATTTAGCGCCGCTCTTAACCGTAATGAGTAGTGAGAGTTTACGCCTGGTGTGGTCGGGAATTCCTAGTATCGGTAATTATGTTAATATGGCTGAACTATGTTTTTTGTCTATTTAACCTGTGTATTATTCCAATATATTTATTATTACTATGTGTATTGTATTATCTTATATTATATTATTATATATTTTTAGTTATATTATTATACTTTTTGTATTTGAGAAATGTATAGTATATATAGATAGTATATATGGAGATATATTAATTATTATATTTAGTACGTATTATTTTATATCTAACATATAATTATAGTTGTTCATAGTATATATATATTATAGTATTAGTTTATTCCAAAAACACAGATTTAAAAGACTTTATACATGGTTAAAGTAAAAGCCACATGCATATAGTTTATAGTTAAAATATGTCAGTAGTATAAGTTTATCAATTATTTGACCTATTTATAAGTTATTATTTATTTATATAGTTAGATATTTTAAAATATTAATATAATTTATATTGATTTTATTTTATTGTCTATAAGTATAATATATATTTCTTTTTATATTTTCATTTTTTTAAGTATTATGTAAAATATCTTGTTATGGCTTTATATTATTATATGATCGTTGAAATTATTTGTATATTTTATTGGTATAATTAAGTTTATATAATTATTATATTAATTAATTAGATAATATTGATATTTAACTTAATTATTAATATTTATACGTATTATATATTAGTATGTTAGTATTATATTTCTTACGGGTGTGTAGTGTGTATGCGTCTATTAATATATTAGTATATGGTATATGATACTATTGGTAATACGTGCTAATATTTATTGTGTACTTTAGAGTGAGCTGTAAAAATTATGAGTTTACTATTGATATTATATTTAGTTAGATATAAGTATTTTTTAATATATATTTTATATATAATATAGTTATTCATTCAAATTTCTTCCGTACTTGTTTACTATTCTTTGCTTATCTGTTATTGTCATACTGATCCGACAAAGGGGGATATATAAGCTTGTGGAGTAGCCACTTATTTTTTCTTGATTCATTTAATGAGAGAGCTAGTAGAATGGAATATAGTATAAGATAGCGTGAAAGTTCTTGAAAAATTTCAAATACGAATTGTGAATAAAATATTCTATCAATTATTTTTAAGACTCGTGATATATTTGATTCGGTGGATCAGCATGTGAAATATAATAATTTCAACTATTTTATGATAGATACATTGTTATTAAATGCTCTAAATTAAACTATTCTAGATGTAAAATAATTAACAAAAAGAAAGAAAAAGGAAAATCATTTTATACATCAAGTTATCAAAAGATATTTAGTTTACATCAACTTTAAAGTCTCTTTTGAGGTGAATCAGCATGTTACATATTTAATTCATATATTTTTTATTTGTTTGTATTATTATTTTATCTACTAATTGTATACTCAAGTTGAAAATTAATTTCCTCTTATCTATATTTCTAATAACCTCTTATATTTATAATTCTGATTTATGTATTAGGTTACATCTATGGGCTATCATTTCAGTACTAATGCAAGTATACAGTATTATAAGTCATCATTTAATAGTAAGAGTGGCAACAAAGGCGCATCAATTTATATTGAAAAGACCACGTGTGAGCTAAGATTGTGATATAGCATGTGAAATAATATTGACTCTCTCTTCAGATTGCCCAAAGATGTTTTTGACCTATTAAATATATAATCTGAGTGATATTTAGAGTAGGGGGGTTGTAGTACGTGATGGTAGTGATAGGGTCGGGACGTGAGATGTGCGGTCTTATTCTTGATACTTATTATCCTAATGATGAGTGCTATCGTATAGTTATTCTACTTGTATGTGTAGCTAATTGTATGGTTATTAGGTTTCTCTACTAGTTTTATTACCAAACCTGTAAGAGAAAAGTAATATACCCTAGTTTGATATTTAACTTTATATTATATCTACTATATATATATTTGCTTCGTTTATCATATTTCTATATAATATTAGTATATTATATATAGTAATAAGTATATATATTAATTTATCTTCTCTATATGTATATAATGTTCATTATACTGGTCGTATTATACGCCTACGCGGTTACGTGTTAGTGATATACGACTTTTATATCGGTCTGCCTATCTCTGATTTACTAAATAATAACTTACTCATATTAATTATTACTACCATATTATCCTCGTTTATATAAATAAATATTATAGTATGAAAGACTTCTATATTATCAACTATAATATATAATAGTATCTATATAAATATATAATTCTTTTAAGTAATAATCACATATACCGTAATACGTTAATAATCATTATATCTATACTTACATATATTTATAATATTAATAATATATTAATACTAATGATATATATATATATCTACTCTATTAAGTCGTATTTTCTAGTTCTCTATAACTCTATTGCTCGCTCACAAAATCTTTTCCGGTTTCGTATTTATTATTATATATCAATTAAAATTTCTATTCTATTTATATCCTATTAATTTTCTACATTAATATATTGTACTACTTATCATTAGTTCTATTTAAAGTACATCTTTTTGCAAAGTATTCTTATGTAAATATATATATTTATGTATATCCATATACTGTTTGTATACTTATCATTTAGGGTTCCTCTATATTTCAATTGGAACTTATCGTTCAATTTATCCTATTTATTACTGTATACTTTTTTTTCAAAATAATGTATATTATTGCTTATTGTCTAAGTATATAATAAGTTAATCAGGATATAATACGGACACTATAAAGTATCTCAATTAATAGTCAATAGGTAATGAGTAAATATAGATAATTAACCAACATATATATAACAATACAATAAAATACTATTAGTGGTCTATTGGGGTTATCAATAGGAAACGCTAACTTGCTTTATGTGAGCCTAAGAAATGGTATTGTACAATATTAGTATAAGTCAGCATAAAGTATAGCTTATTAATAATTCAACTAATATATTTATGATTTTTATAATTATTTTATTATTATTTTATATTATTTATTTATATTATATAGTAATTTTAATTCTATATTTGATATATTTATGTATTATACTAATTATAATAAAGTTTTAAAATATATTGATAAGGCACTACTATGTACTCATACAAATATGACTGATTGTAAGAAAGAATTTTCAGTCCGTAGAGGCGCACGCACTGAATTATAGCTGATTTATAGATTTTATACTCGATTTTTACCTTTTTTATAAAGTATATAGCGTATTGGTGAGCCATTATGAGTTATATTTTTCATTGACTATATATAAAAAAATAGTTCCTTTTACCTGATATGAGAACAATGGGCAAGTTTCGTATTTGTCCGACTGACTATAAAGTTTTAGCTGTACATATAATTTTTTTTAAGTAATAATCAAATTTTTTATAATATTTAATTACAGAACAATCCAACAATGGGTCGATATAGAATCCTTATTACAAATAGTATTAAGGCACTACTATGTGACTCATACAAATATAATTTTAATCTTTCATTGTCGCTAACTTTGATCAATCTGCTCATACGATATTGAACTACATAATTGTAAATATTCATGAATTACTTCATTCGACTCATTTATCGAGACTGTTTTCGCTATTTTACTTATCGTTTGAGTCATCACATGTCCTTTATGGTCTAAGTATGAACCACGTCGACAGTCACTACTTTGTGACTGTGGATTTACAACAGATTAGTAATCAAATAAAGTTTCTGTTTTTGATTTTCAAACATTTGAAAAATTTACTCCACTTTTATAAATTACTTCCCTTACACGATGTGTTGTATGGCATATACTAGTAATCTATATATTCTATTATATAGTATATACTATATATATTATATATGGAATTCTACTATATATTTAATAAGTATATTTTTATTTATATTAATAATGATATATAATATATATATATATATAGTTAAGATATTAATATATTATAACATATTTTATATATATAATAATATATATATATAAATATAATACTATATGATTAGTCTATAATCTTATATTTATTATTATTATTATGTCTATATTAATGTATTTACTATAATTTATTTATAGGTATATAGGTATATTATAGCATTTATTTATATAAATTAGCAATCTATTGTCACATATACTTACTACTTAAATCTTTTTCAGAGCTAATACTTCTATTATGGTCTACTCAGAATTTTTGACAAAGATTCGCACTAGATATTATATTTATTAAGTATATATATTATATTATATATATTAAGTATTTAAATGATACTATTATCAACATATATTTTTTATTAATTTATTTTATATCTATCTATCTATAACTAATTATAATTAGTTATTATTTATAAGTCGATTCATATATTTCTTAGTTGCTACTTGTTCTATCTTTAGTATATTATTTATAAGTACTATAATATATATTAACATGTTAACCCTGTTATTAAATTTATATATTAGTATTTATATTTTACTGATATCATTTCTTAATAAGTATTATTACTATATATCTATTATTATATATTTATATATATATTATATAATTCATTAGATTTATTATAATCTTATATATCGTATTAATGATGTATGTATTATCAGTTATCATAGATTCTATTTTAATCTATACTATATTATATTTTAATAATTTGTTATATATCTTTATTAATTAATATAATATAATATAAGTTATATAAGTTTAATATATGTAGTAATATATAAAAGTATTAGTGTGTATACAGGGTAATGTGAGAAGAAATTAGCGAATAAAATTGGAGAAATTGAGGATAATTATGAACGTTTGTAAAGAGGTTGTTGTCTGGTGTGAAGAAAGGGGTATAATTGAGAGAATATATGAAAGTATAGTTGAGATATGTTTGTAGAATGGATGGATGAAATGGATGATAGTCGGTTTGGTTAAAGCGAAGTATAAGTGTAAGTGTGCTGGGACCCGACAGTTGGCAGACTTGAGAAAAAGTGGATTGAAATCAGTAAAGGAATGCCTGAAAGGAATGTGTGATTGGCAGAGGCGAGAAGATCTCGGACTATAATAGGGAGATGGATGCAGATTTATGTGTATGGGGTTATATAGATAGCTCTCCATGACCTGATAGATATAGAACCAAAACATCTGAGAGATATACCATAGCAAGGGTCCCGAGTGATATCATATGTATTGATATTATGTAGTAATATATGATTAATGTTAACTAATTGCCTATATATATATATAATAAATTATATATTATATTATATATATTTATATATTTATAATAAATATATATAATAAATCATCTAACTATATACTATATATATAGTATATATATATACTAGCGCTAACCTAAACCTAACCTAACTAATTAATACCTAAACAGCCTATCCCTATCCCCTTCAAGTCCACTCAAACTACGGGATGCCCTATCAGTAGTTGAACTTGTCTAGGATTTACTATGATTCGATGAGGAACGAATTTTTAAAACTCTTATCATTAAGAAAGAACAAAAAAAATGAAAAATGAACGCTTATCAACATGATAAGAATAATTATTAGTATTTTCTAATGCCTCGAACTTTAGATTAAAAAAAATAAATATAATTGTTAAAAAAATACACTTAGGATATTTTAATTAATTTGAGTATGACATCAAAATAATAATAAATTTTAAATAAATAAATGCCAAACAATTTGACAACGCACGCACACGAGATATTATACTCCCACATACACACTCATAATCACCACACGACAACATTCTAAACAATCACACATCTCACACATCACACAAACACACTAATATTTCTTTGACTGTTGAGTTAATTGAAACAGAAGATATAGATGCAAAATGAAATTTTTTTAATGAAGCAATTTTTTAGAAATGGAATAAGACAAGTCCATAATTTAATAAAGGGAAAATAAGCTTGAGGAAAAACAAAAAAATGAACTTTTCTAGGAACATTAAAACAATAGTGAATAGACGTTTTCTCTTGATATATGGCTATATTTCAGGAAGTGTAATATAGAAATCAGATCATTATTATTTATTATTAATAAATGTATTTAATTTTTTATTCAAATTATGAGTTCGATATAATAATATTACATAATTAATTAATATATATATATATATATATACGTTTATATATACATATAGTATATCTAATATATGATGATATATATATATATATATCTATATTATAATATAAGTATATATATTATATTAATATATATATAAATATATATATATATATTATATATTATTATTATATATTATATATATATATATATTTAGTACATATATATATATATATAAATACTATATATATTATATTATATATATCAATATTATATATATATAGTATAAATATATATATATGTATATATATTATATATATATATAGTTATTATATATATAATATATTTATATATATATCTACTTTATATATATAATATGATATAATATATTAGTACTATATATATATTATATGTATATATATTATATATATATATATATAATATAATTATATATATAAATTATAATAAATATTATATATTATGATATATATATATATGTTATATATATGCTATATATATTATATATATATTAATATTATATATATATATATTATAATAAGTATATTTATATATATATATTATATATATATTATATATATATATATATATATATTTGGTGATGCAGCGAGTCCACTATTCGTATCCGACTGGCTTTTGAAACCAGAGACTCGAAACCGTAGCTTTTTTACTATAAAATTAAATGATTCAGAGCCGGTGGCGTTACAGGAGCCGAAGCCGGATCTGTAGCTGCATATTTTAAAATGATGAGAGTCGGAACCTGAACCCGAGGAATTAGTCGATTCGAGGAATCAACTAATTTTTCATAACTCAGATTCAGCTCAGTCTGTGTATGACCTAGTATTAAGTAATATGCGCCTGAATCTGTTTTTACAATTCAGGACATTTTTTATTTTTTGATGTGTTTAATTGGAAAGTTAGATGGCATGTGTATTATAAATGGATATAAAAAAAACTCAAATAAATTAATTTTTCTAAGATAATCAAAGTGTAAAGGTTGTGAAAAGAAAATTGCAGCATTTAAAATCAGTAAATTGTATAAAAAGATGATTTAAACACTGGAATCAAATCATTCCTTCTGTTGAAGCTGAAAAGTAAAATCTTTTTTCACTCCTATACTGCACAGATTAGTTAACGAAAGATACCAACTCCCACAGAGACAAGTTAGCGAAAGATAGCAATAACCACGGAGATAAGTTAAAGAAAGATTGCAACTAAAACCGAGACAAGTTAACCCAACATAGCAACAACCACAGAGATATTTACGAAACAAAGCAACTACTTCAGAGATAAATTAGCGAAAGATAGCATCTCCCAGAGAGACATGTTAACGAAAGATAATAACTCCTTGAGAGATAAGTTGACGAAAGATAGGAACTCCTTTAGAGAAAAGTTTCTATGGATGAACGCACCTGTCGCAGCTGGTGAGGATATCCGTGGTCTTTTAAGGAACCACGACGATGATCTTGATATCTTTTGAACATCGAATCTCTAGACGTGGAACGCAGGAGTAGAACTTTCCTTCAGGTGAACGTGAGGGAGAGACACATTCACACTTTACAGAGAGAGGTTATTTCGTATTGAAAGGAGTGCGGTTTGTTGTTTTTCTCGTGATGGATTGTTTAAATTACATAGATTATAATAAATAAATGTGTATTACAATTAACTTTGAATATTTCTTCATAGAAGACTACGTAAATTAACCATAGTGATAATCTTTATTTCAGAAAAAAAACTTAGAATTGTTCATTCAGCACTATAATTCACCTTAAAGTTAATTTTGTGATTGTTTGATTTTAGATTATTTAAATTTATTTTGATCTATGGCTAAGATAGATGATGTAAATCAGTAGTTCAATAGAACAAAACGGTGTAACATTTTTATTGTAGCTTGATGTAATGGGGGTGCTAGGAGGCCGGCTTTATGATTTATACTGATTTTGCTTTAGGTTGAGTAAAATTATATGTTTTTTAAATAAAATTTTTACTCATCATAAATTTTATAGCTATTTTAAAGGGGTTAATCGTCCTCAATAAATTTATAATCGAAAAAAGATGAACAGTCTAAATATAAATGTTCTTTTCAAGATAATCGATTGATATGTATTGTAGGAAAGTTAAGTATAATCTTGATTATTAATTTTTAGGGTTATATATTTGACAATGAAGCTCAATAATTTAGCAATGCTCCGATGTTTACAATTAACACCATAAAATTTTCCAGATAAAGTTATAGACGTTATAATATCTGCTAGTGCCTGGCGGCGCGGGCGAGGTGAGCGTGGCGTGTGTCTTTTGCACACTGTGGGTGGTAGTTGTGTGTGTGTAATCTGTACGATACGGAGCTGTAAGTAATCTGATGTTGTGTAAGTAAATCTGTGTGTGATTGAAGCTCGGTTGTAAACAAACTACATGCATGTAGAACATCGTCGTAAGTTAAGACTACTCGTTCAGCTGTGAGCGCTGTTTAAGTGTAAACTGTAATGCTCATAGCTAAAAATAAGGTTTTTAATACTATGTTATAAAACACGTTTGTATTCATTAGTTATTTATGATTTATTGATGTGTATCTGTATAGGGTATTGTTATATAAGCCTGAATTCATGCATATGGTTATCTGATCGGGTAGCAGACTCCAACTACAAGGTGTCGCGCGTGAAGCGGGCCGGTGGCATATGCGCATAGTGTATGTAAGTTGTCTAATGGGGTAATGTAAGTGTCATAGTGAATGTGTGTAAAGTGTCATAGTGGAATGTGTGTATAGTGTAAAGTGTGTGTTGTGTGAGTGTGTGTGTGTGTGTGTGTGCTGTGTGTATGTGTGTGTGTGTGTAACACTTGTGTGTTCCTAAATAATAATAACTAGGCATGAAAATAAAATAAACTAAGTAAAATATATTAAAATTAAAATAAAAAAACTCACACACAAACACAATATACACACATGACAGAAAGAATAAAGAATAAATAACATAACTCTTACAACTAAAAACCGACTATTCAAGAATCAAAATAAAATACGCATTATATGTTAAGTCAAATATATGTAAGCAGTAAAGCAGAAAGTTAACCAGTAAGCAGAGCTCTAAAGCAGTAATAAAATTTGATGAGGTTTAGGCCAGTTAAAACAGTAAACCAAGCCAGATACTAATCCCCCTTGGTGTTAGGTTACAGACCGCTCTATGATCTATGATTTCTTGCTTAAGGTATGTATGGTTATGAATTGTTAGTTAAAAGCAGTTTAAACATATGAGTTAATGGGGCAGTAAAATTGAGATGACAGGCAGTTACACTATCTAGGTAGATGTCTTATCAGATGCAGTTTATGACAGATATAAGCACCAAAAGCATATAATTCTCTTTGGCGTGTTAGAGATAAATCACCTTCGTATTTGGGACTTTACATGCTTTATACCTAGTTTTGCTGGCTTTACTACGGCTAACTGTTAATTTTGATACCTTAATATTATTGTGAGTTCAAGCAGTAAAACATATAGTTAAAAGCAGAATATGAACTAAATGAATAAAAATGAATTTTTATATTAAACGCCAATGAATAAACAAAAGCTATTTCTAAAATTATGTAGCAAACTAGGTGTTAGGTAAAATTCTATGTATATACTGATTTACTGGGTATAGGTTGTTGAAGTTCATAACTATGTAGAATTAAACTGCTAGTTGTAATAATAGGTACCCATATAAGTAAGATTGTGTGCAGGTTATCTTAAATACATGATGTGATGACTTCTCTTTGATGGACGTCATCGTTGATACCAACTTATGATGACTTCAGCTTTAAGTAAAAGCAGTCATTACTTTCGAAGCTTTTAAAGTGACAGTAAAACAGTGAAAGAAAAACACTCAATCTTAACTCTCACCTGCATGAGACCTTAAGTGGGTTTTGTTCACAACACTCTATTGACTATATTAAACTGATTTTACTGCTTCTAAGGTATGTAAAGTATATTTGTTATTTTAAATAACAAACATGTTTAAATGTCTCCAGAATTAAGATATAGACTAACAATCTAGACCCATGGAAGCATAAGGGCTTGAGGTCGTCAGTGTTTTTATACCATGTGTATAGAGTGTCTGTACATGTAAGAGTGTTCTTATGGTGAGTGTAAGGTATAGTGAAATGCTGTGTATAAGATGTTTAAGTGGGGGTGTTATGTGTGTGTGTTTGGTGACCGTTGTGTTATGTTATGTAAGTGTCTTATTGGTAAAGTAAGTGTCATAGTGAATGTTGTGGTAAAATAAAGTGTCATAGGAATGTGGTGCTAAAGGTGTCAATAGTGATGTTGTGATGTGTGTGTGCACGCTGGAATACAGTTCTGGATCGGCATTTCTACCAGAGCTCAGGTTCCTACATGACTCATGTTAGCACAGATACCGCCCACATACCACAAGGCTAGGCCATAAGTTACTATATTAAGTGTATGAGTTCAAGCGCTGGAGGTGGTAGGCTTATTGATATTCAGGATGTAGATAGATTGGATGTTGAGTCTATAAGTGTTAAGGTATTGCTATCAGCCTGAGTTTGTGTTAAGTGTTAGGTATAGGTAATAAATAGGTTATAGTTATTTAGGTTTACGGTTTAAGGTATTGGGTGTAGGTTTGTATGAGTCTAGAGACTGTTAGGTTGGCATGGTTATATGGACTAGGTAGTAGCTTGAGGTTTGGGTTAATTACCGGCTCCAAAGGTTAAATATATGTGAAATAAATATAATATTATTCATGGTAAGATCCCAATGGATTATATATTATATAATATATATATATATTATATAATATATATAATAATTATTTTATATATATTATAATATATATTATATATATATTATTATATATATATATTATATATTATTATTATATTAGCGTATGTGTGTGTGTTATATAGCTATAGCGGGTGTGTGGTTGTGTGTATAGTAGCGTAACGGGTGTTGTGTGTGTGTGTCGAGTGTGTAGCTTACTTACGTTATCGGGACTGTCATGATGTAGCGATTTTACTCTCTCTAATTCTCATTTGTGTTATATTTTATTTTTATATATAATATTATTTTATATATATATATAATTATATATACTATATATATATATAATATATTATATATATAGATATATATTATAAATAATATAATATATATTATTATATATATATATATAATATTTTTATATTTTATATACTTATATAATATATTTATATATATTATATCTAAATTTTTATTAAACCAATGCAAATGATGTGCGCTTTTTTCTAAAACTTTTAATATAGAATAGCTATTTCCAAATATTTTGTATCTAAAAATATATATAAGTAACAATTGTTTATATATTAAAGGGCCTTCAGACGGAGCCCAATTAGTTAAGTCGTATACACTTCCTTAAGAGGCTACGGGTCGAGTTCAGTTCTTGTCATGTTGGCATCGTGGGAGAGGAGATTCACTATTTTGTAGACCATTGCTGTGAACCGCAATTTAGATCGGGTTATTGCCCTGGCTCGGTGGGGCAAGGATGAAGTTTATCGCATTCAGGAGATCACGAGAGAGGTTATGGCGCCAAAGGCATTACAAATGTATTGGCTAGACTGCGGGCGCATGGCGGCTACTGTGGCGAGGATACGCGCAATTAATATGACGCTCTGCGGGGCGCACGTCGACGGCGGGGACGCGAGTCGGGAGTACAGTCCTCACAGCGAGTGGCGGGGTTGCGCATAGCCTTTGGTGGCCGGCGATCGGCGAGTTCTGCCCTGTGAGATGCAATGGGCCGTGCGAGATATGGGGGTCTATGCAGCTGATATAGCTGTTAAACCTATACCATGTAGAAATATATTATAATAGGTTCGTACTATGTGTAATCATAATATATTTATTCCTCTAAATTGATGTATTTTTAATATTATTAATCATAATTAATATGATATATCATATATACTATTAGTTAAAATAAAATCACTTATTACTAATGATAATATCATAAGAAATATAATTGATGGCACCGTCATTAACTCAATCATAAATATGCTATGATTTGATTATATTAAGTTTGGGATCTTATTTATAATAAAGGATAATATAATATACATATAAATTTAACTTATATTTATTATACCTATATTAGCTTCAGAGAATACAAGGCGATTTAAATATTTGGACGGAATTTAAGACAATACAGATTGAAATTACTAAATTGTTGCTTATCAGGGAGAGTAGGAAGAGACCTCGCTTAGAATAGAAAGACACTAGACTCTTGACTCAGAAGCCGAAGTCCACTACGAGGTCATATAGAGATAAGGAATTACCGACCAATCTCACGGTAAGGGAATGCGGATTTACTCTTTTTACCTGCGTAGAAGGATCGTGTGGCCATGATATCCAGCATAGTTTCAGTGGGGTTATGAAGAGGAAGGGACTTTTAGGGTAATTGAATGAGGGTAGGAATGACATTAAGTGATCAGATATAAGGGATGTGTGTACCTAGTGATCAGTGTTGTCATGATTGACCATTCGTTGGATATGAACCTGAGATATTTACAGATGTATTCATGTATCCGCTGGATATTACGAAAAAAAACGAGCGACTTTGCGTCAACTAAAATACATGGGGACAATAAATTATAGGCGGCTTCCTGAGCCTTCCGGGTGAGCAGTTGTTAGGTGTTGCAGCACTGCGGTGTCGTTAGGGCGAGAATAAGGCGCTAGTGCTGTGCAAATGGGATTCGCAGGCCGGTTTCTGACGCGGGCTGTACGTCGGAATTTAATGTAGCGATTAACGTCGTTGGCGTCGCCGGGTTACTAAAAGAGATTAAGTCTACGGACTTCTACGCACTAACGAACAGCTACGCTTCATATATATTCCAACAGCATGGGGTTGGGGGTAAACACATCGCGAGGAAGAGGGTCAGAAAATTATACGTAAAAATACCTAGATAAAGATCGAAAATGCGAGGTTGATTGTAGGATTAATATACATACGTGATGCAGTCTTAGAAATAATAAATGTTAAATCAAATAGAATAAATATATACTTTATAAAAAAATAAAAATTAAGAAAAAAAAAAAAAAAAAAAAAAAAAAAGAAATAATTAAAATCTAAGCATATAAGAAAAAACACCCAGAGATGTATGTTATGACATTGAGTAAAATTTGTAACAGTTGATTTTTTAGCTAGACTGTTAACTATAAGTTGTCAGGCTTAAGTATTCAGAATGTAAAGTGGATTTAATGGTCTCTAGCATTTATGATTCGGAAATTTATAGAGACTTAGCATTAGTTACGTTAATTTTTATAATATAACTGCTATAAGGATTCTGAAGGTCATATTAATAGTTGGAGAGAAGTGAACATATTATTATATTCATATTATACTATATTTAATGGAACAAATGTCCTATAGACCCATTACAAAGCCAAGCAATTAGCATTATAGCAAGCAAGTAATTAAAATTTGTATATTATGGGCGCGGGGGGGGGGGGAAAGCGTGGGGTTGCCATAGCCCTCCTGACTGATAGGGAAGCTTGTCTGCATCAGGGTGTGTTTCTGGGCTCCGCTGCGAAAACAAAATTTCATAGCTGGTTTATATGCTTTTGTCCTTACGATAGAAATTTATTTATATTTATATATATAGTATTGTCAAATAATTATATTAATATATAATATAGTGATTAATATAATTAATTGATTTTATTATAAATTAAAATTTTCCAGGTATTATTATTACTTAACTTATTTCTATATTAAACTAACAGTTACTAACCTTACTACTCTACGCCAGAGTTACGTATCAGAATAAGTTAAATTATATTTATTAATACATATATTATATATTATATAACAAAATATATAGTAAGTTATATTATCTTATAATTGTTCTTCATAGTTATTTTATTATATATTATATGTTATATATATTAAATATAATATTATATTTCTTTATTAAGTTATTATACTATAATATATATATATATATAGTAATTAATATTAGATCATGCATATTTTTATCCGGCGAAAAGCAAATTTGCAACTTGCTCAATTAGACTACATGCTCTCTAGCTCCTAGCGCCCGAAGTTTTTAAGGAAAATTTGCAATCAATGTTAGATTTGCTATTTCATGTGAGCTGCATTCCTGAATCCTCTCTATATTTTAATACACATAAATGGTTTTTAATAATTAAATATATTATATATTCAGACTGTTGTGACATGTGGAGTGATGGCACATAGCGGTGGGGTTGTGGTGTTGATGATGTGTGTGTTGTACGTGGTGTAGGGGAATTACATGGTGTACGAAGTGGTAGAGTACACTCTGTGTGTGTGTAGTTAATCTCGCTTCCTGTCAGAGGGAAGATGGTAGTAAAAATTTGAGTGAGTGAAAACAAAACATGTGTGTGGGCTGTTAGTGTAACATAGATAATTGTCTATTGGATAATGTAACGTGTCTGCTGGAATGTGTGTATATGTTAGTTCATTAGTGAATGTGTGTTTATAAATGTGTGTGTGTGATGTGTAGTATGGAGGATAGTCGATTCGAGCATGTGTTAATTCTTTTAGATGCGTAATGTAAGTGTCTATGGGTATGTACAGCTGTTCCATTAGTGATTGTGTGTATGATGTGCAAGTCGAAATGCTACGTTATCAATGTAAGTTGTGAGTGTGATTGTGGTGGTGTGTGTGTGTGTGTGTGTGTGTGTGTGTGTGTGATGTCTTAATTTTATTTTATATTAAATAGTAAGTGATGTTAAATAATGTAATGGGTAAATAATGATCGTTTGAGTCATAGTATAATAATAAATTAATATATTTATAGATGGAGAAGAACACCGTATACGTAAAATGCAGATAATTTTAATAATAATATAATATATTCAAAAATAATAAAATATATTAATAAAAGTAATAATTTTTATAGTTTCATTAGTATTTAAAATACAAATAATATAACATAATGTTAATACATATCTGTAATAGTAAAGTGAAAAGCAGAATGTTAACAGTCAAGCAGTAAAGTGGTGCAGCAGTAAATGTAGTCAATCTGTATAGGTTTACAGTAATCACAATTAAGCAGAGGCATACTAATCCCCCCTTGGGTGTTAGTGTACTCACACTTTTTTTTAGAATCGTTACTTGAATTTACTAGCTTTAGGTATGTTAATGGTACATTTAATGTATATGTGAGTTAACAGAAGTTAAACTAACATATGAGTTAAAGCAGTAGAACTTTGAGTATTTCTCATGCAGTAAAAATGCGTTGGCAAGTAAAGCAGTAAACAAAAGATACTATATCACCTCTTGGCTAGTTTAGGTCTACACCTCTATTGATTTACGTATTTACTGATATGTTTTTGAATAAATATGTTTATAAATATGGTCGAGTTTACGA
>JABUQX010026899.1:22500-40000 GCA_015478945.1 Trachelipus rathkii
TCTAAGGAAGCCTTCATAGCAGTTGATTTGGACAACTCTTAAAGTGAAAGGAGTAATGAAGGGTGGAGTCATCGGCATTTGGGAGGGAAGAAGAAGCGACAGTAAATAGGTCATTAATAAAAAGGAAAAAAAATGTTGGGATAGGACTTTGAAGAACAACACTTCTTGTACATTTAAAGGATGAACGGTTGCTGTCTACAACATCTGCATTAGCTGCTTTGTGAGAGACTCTATAAAAAAAAAAATTCAATATGTTTAGCAACAAAAAATTCATGGAAATTCCGAAGAGCAGAGGACCAAGAATCAGAGAGAAAGAACCAAAGATACCAGGAGGACAATCCTTGTGGAAACCACACTGTCGATCTGAAATAAGATTAAAAGATTTAAGATGCTTCCATACATTCCCGTTAAGAATATATTTCGAAACTGGGACTTGAGCAGAGGAGGTTGTGTTTTTATTCTTCTTCAGTTAACTTCAGTAATATTTGTGTATTTTTTGCTCCTTGGTGATTTTTTTAAATAATATTTAAAAAGTTGTGCAGTAGTTTTTGCATTTATTTTGCGATTACATTAGTTCCTATAATTAATTTACAGTATATATATTTTGGTTGTTATTACTTTGTTCTAGGTTATACTACTGGGTAGGCGTAGGGCAAAGATAAACTACTTGTATAATTTGTGTATCTGTAAGTGTATTTAGCAGGGCTGCGGAGTCGGAGTCGGAGTTGTGGAGTCGTGCAATTTTCCAGGAGTCGGAGTCGGAGTCGGAGTCGAAAATTCTGTGCAAGTGGAGTCGGAGTCGGAGTCGGAGTCGAAAATTTCTGTGTAAGTGGAGTCGGAGTCGGAGTCGGAGTCGAAAATTCCTGTGTAAGTGGAGTCGGAGTCGGAGTCGGAGTCGGAGTCGAAAATTTATAGAATTTTATTATTATTATTATTTTATTATTATTATTATTATTATTATTATTTTTTTATTTTCATTATTATTATATATTATTAATTATTATTATTATTATTATTATTATTATTATTATTATTATTATTATTATTATTATTATTATTATTATTATTATTATTATTATTATTATTATTATTATTATTATTAATTAATTTATTATTATTATTATTATTATTATTATTATTATTATTATTATTATTATTAATTAAAAATGTCGTTATAATTTTAGGAAAGGGAAGTTTCATTTTGTTTCTTGCAAATTTTGCAATATATATATATATATATATATATATATATATATATATATATATATATATATATATATATATATATATATATATATTATTTTATCTATATATAGATATTAAATATATATATATATATAAAATATATATATATATATATAATTATAAATTTGATATATATATATATATATATTTATATATATATATATATATATATATATATTATATATATATATATATATATATATATATATATATATATATATACTATATATATATATATATATATATATTAATTATAAATATATTATATTATATATACATTATATATATATATATATATATATTATATATCATCTTCCTTTTTTTTCCCCAAGACTGGGGTAAGGTGTGACATGCATCGGAAAAGAAAAGTAATAGAAGAATATGACACAAGTTGAAAAGAAAGTCCAGCCCTTACCGCCCTCTATACCTATTAGGTGAGAAACTCGTCGCAGTCAGAAAATCCACCCCTAGACTTCATGGGAGCGCGGACGGACCTCACGTATGCATATCGTCAGTGTAGGGTCATCCGCTTTGGCCGGCAGTGGGCCACAACCTACCCTCCAGCAAATCCGCCTTCACTCCTATTATGCACCTTTCTTCTCGCCTCTGCCAAACTCACATTTCTCTCCTTCAGACATTCCTTTACCGACTCAATCCACTTTTTCTTCGGTCTCCCAGCCGGTCGATTCCCAACACACTCACCACTATACATCCGCTTAACCAAACGAGTGAACCGACTATCATTCATCCTTTCCACATTACCAAACCATCTCAACGTACTTTCATTTATTCTCTCATTTATCCCTTTCTTCACACCACACAACTCCCTAATACGTTCATTCCTTCATTTTATCAATTCTTCTCACACCTAACACGCCCCTAAGATTGTTCATCTGAACACATTGAACTTTAGATCTATACCTCTTATTCCAGACCATAGTCTTACTACTATACATTAACACAGGTAACAACATACCCTCATGGAAGACCCTAGCAGCGCACTCAAGACTTAGTTCTTTTCACATCACCAACGATTTCAATTCCACCAGCCACCTTCCCGCATTTCACGAAACTTTCCTACTACACTCCCTGCCTCACTCCGTTTCCTTTTCATCCAACATATCCTAAATATTTAAACTCAGACACTTGTTCCAGCTGTTCACCATCTAACATAACTTCACACCGAGGACTGTTCTCACTCACAACCATAATCTTACTCTTATCTACGTTTACTTTCAAACCCCTCCTTTTACACACCATGCCAAATCTCTCTACCAATTCTCTCAAACTCTCTTCAGATTCACCACATAAAACCAATGCATCTGCCATGTTAAAGGTGGGCACCTCCCACCTCACTGCCCTCCATTCTCCATCATTTCTAACAACATTTCCTGCTACCGCCATCTCTAATTCTTTCGATAACCTCCATCATATACAAATTGAAAAAACAAGTAGACATAACAATCCTGCTCCTCTCTATTAATATTAAGCCAATATATATATATAAGTATATATATATATATATATATTATATATATATATATATTAGTATATTATATATATATATATTATATTTATATATATATATAATTTATATATATATATATATATATATATAATATATATATATATATATATATATATATACGGTATGTATATATCGACAAAGTAATTAAGTATATGATTTTAACTTTTTAAGTACACTTGGAGGACTGAAAGTATTAAACTGTTAATTTTATAATGGCTGTTTTATAATAAAAATAAAAATTATTTGCATTATAATTACGTTATACATTTGTTTCCGAAACTGAAATATATTTGTTTGTCATGTGTTGCGCCTGCATCTTTATGTCTTTACGGTACTTTACCGTATAGCATTTGGAGATTAGATTCATTGGAAAAGTGGTATATTTTTTTATTCTCAAAAGCAAGCGAAAAAAAAATAGTTGAAACAAAAAAATGTTTTACTGTAACTCTGTAAGCACTAAGCTGAGTCAGAGTCGAAATTTTGAATTTGACTGCTGGAGTCGGAGTCGAAATTTTTTGTTTGAGTGGAGTCGGAGTCGAAAATTTTTGTATAAGTGGAGTCGGAATCGGAGTCGGAGTCGAAAATTTTTGCTTAAGGAGGTGGAGTCGGAGTCGGAGTCGAAAATCCAAATTTGAATTTAAGGAGTCGGAGTCGGAGTCGGAGTCGAAAAATTTATTTTACGACTCCGCAGCCCTTGTACTATTTAGTTTACTAAATGGATTTACCTGTATTAATTGCCCACTTTATCAACTTTCATATTTATTTTGTGATCATTTCTTTAATTAATTTAGTTTACTTGGAATTCTTAGCTTCAGGCTAGACTAAGATTAAGCTTGGTCGAGCTTTAGGATATTTAATTAGGATAATTAGAATATTTGTTACTTTATATTAAGTTGGTATTAGGTTAAAGGGATTTTTACTTAACTATAGTTGTAAATAGGTAGGCCTACATTTATTTTAGCTGTAAAGTTAAATTAAATCAATTTGTTAATAGCCCTTAAGTTAGGTCTGCTTCTAATTTTTTTATAGCATAAGCCAAACCCAATAACCCAGTTAGTAAACCGAATAATAATTTAAGTATGTATGCTTTGTGTGATAGTTGTGGGCTTATGTGAGGAGAACATGTGAATGAGTGTCCTGTTTGCATTTTGAATGCAGAGAATATGATGTTAAGGAAGGAGATTACAAGAATGAATGAGAACACGATTGAATTGAATGAATTGGTATTTGAATTAAGAAAAGAGAAAAGTGTTAGAAAAAAAGCAAACGGAGATGTAGTCGAAAACAGGAGGGAGTGTAACAAAGGGGTAGAGAGGACTAATGATTTAAGGAAGATGGGAGGGGATGGTTAAATAAGTCGTTAATATGTCTGCAGATAGATGGAGTGTTGTAGAAAATAGAAATAACAAAATTAGGATTACCATTCAAAATTAGATTCTTCTACAATTACTGAGATCCACAAGAGGAATACTTCAGAACTCTACTCCTTCTTAATATTAAGCTTAGAGAAAGGAAAATGAGCATCTTTAAAAGAATTAGAAGAAATTGCAATTTTAGGTATAAATAAACTGGAGGGAGGTGGAGAATAAGGAATAGATCCGGAGCAGCCTAAATTAAGTGGAATTATACTCAAATATTTGAGGAAAGAATTTAGCTTTAGCAGAGTGGTAGACAGAGGTCCTGAAGAGGAGGAAAAGAGGAGAAGCAAAGCTAGAAATGACATTTTTAGCAAAGGGCCAGAAAGAATTATTTAAGGACGAGGAATTAGAAAGATTGTAACATTTTTAATGAGGAAAAACGTTTTTAGCATTTTGGAGAATAGATTTTGCCAGATACCGTGACAAAAATATAAGAGTTTGAGGACTACGGTAGTTTCTGAGGTTGGCCTCCCTGCGGCGAATAGTACAAGAACAAGCCGAGTCAAACCAAAGGTTGCTATTTTTTTTTTAGGAGAAAAGTAATAAAATGTACGCCTCCATGCCAGAGAGAATTACCTTCGTTATGCGATCTGCACACTACGAGAGACCCTTCCCCCCACTAAAACAGTAGTTGTTCCAAGGGATATCAAAGAAAAAAGATCGCAATCCAACCAGTTAGCAGCACAAAGTGAAAAAAAAAAAAAAAAAAAAAAAAAAAAAAAAAAAAAAAAAAAAATGTTTGGGTCTTTTTAGCAGAAGATTTGAAGTGATAGATTAGGATACAGAGATAATAAAGTGATCGAAGGAACACGGAGTTGGAAAGAGTTTAACAGTGTAAGGAGAAGAATTGTAATAAAATAGATATAGTATGTTGAGATAATGTTCAAGCCACTCAGGGATTAGGGTAGGGAGTTGCACCATCTGCTCAGGTTTGTTCTGAGTAGATAGATAGTACGTAAGTTCAACAGCTGTATGTTGAGAACTGTAATTATTAGGAGGATGTAATTATTGGCG
Organism: Trachelipus rathkii; assembly: GCA_015478945.1. Taxonomy (NCBI): domain Eukaryota; kingdom Metazoa; phylum Arthropoda; class Malacostraca; order Isopoda; family Trachelipodidae; genus Trachelipus; species Trachelipus rathkii. Next base: position 27,706 of record JABUQX010026899.1, read on the forward strand.
GTGGTGAACATTTAAATCACCCCATAATAATGATTTTGAAGACGCAAGTAGAGAGAGTGTATTTTATACCCGAGTTTAAATCGTCAATTAGAGTAGGATATATTCAATAGAATTAGCAGATAAATAGACAGAGAGAACAGATGAATTTAGTTGTAGATTGGTAAGTTTTATTTACATTTGTTAAATTTTCTTAGGATGAAAAACGGAAAGAAGTCAAAAATAAAACACAGAAGTGACTTCATGAAGTTTATCCAGAACTGCTGCCCGGTTATAATTCATTTACAGTTTTATACTAAAGGGTCACATTTGCTTCCTGCATATTTGTTTAAGGATAGTGTAATTAGTGTAACAACAAAAAGCAAATTGGTGGATATTAGTAGAATTGAAGGAGAAAAAGTCATCAAAATTGTTAATTTTGGCTGGTTTTTGTGTTAACTTCATTGCTTCCAGGAAGTTTAGCAGATTCAATAGAAAGATTTCAACCTTTGACATTATTTGGAGTAAAATGTGCAGAAGTAGATTGAGCAGATATATAAGGTTGAATATTGTGTTATTGAAAGTAAACAATATATTGTTGAGATAGTAAACTATTTAAGAACAGAGAATTATAATGACAATATAACTATGGCTTACTGATAATCATCTATCTATCTATCTATCTAAATCTATGCTGTCTATCTAATACTATTCTCCACGCTATCCCCTATCTAGCTATGCGGTATCCTATCTATCTACTCTATCTATCTAAAACCTCTATCTAACCTTGTTGCCTCCTCATGTATGTATGTATAAGTGATTCGTCATTTGATAAATGTATGGATAATGATATGGTATCCTTGTATGATATAAGTAGATAAATGGTTATGCCTATATGTAAATTAGTATTGTATAGTATGATATGTATTTGTATGTGAATTCTTCAATATTGGGTTTAATTTTATTCCTTTATATTATCTATCTATCTATCTATCCTTTATCTATCTATCTATCCCCATGCTATCTATTTATCTCTCTCCAGATACGGGTGGTTTTTGCCAACTGTCAGTTAAACCAGCATCTTTCCTCCTTCCCTTGCGGCAATCGAAACACTTGACTCACCGGAGCACTCTTAGAAATGGGTTTCGGGCGCAATGGATTCTCCGATTGCTAGTCCTTGAGTATCTATAATATCATTCCCTAAGGTAGGGTTTCATTCACCCTTTCAGTGAACCCCTAGCTATCTTCTTCAACATTTCCCACTCTGGAAACTCCTTCTCAGAGCTCTCTAGAAAGATCGTGCTTCTAAACGCATAAAGCATCCGATGCTGCTGTGCCCTGGATCCTGTAGTTCAAGCAAGTAAAGTTACCCAGTGGCGGTTTCTTGCCCTGTGCCCGAAATTCTGCGAAAGAAAACTTTCTTAAGACTGGCCGTGCCGAATTCCATCTTCCATATAATCAATTACAATCGAAAATAATAGCAACTTGGTTTTCAAAGGAACTAAATTTGTTTACATTTTTGATGCATCACACCATTAAATGATAATCATATAATTTTGTAGTTATTAATTTCGTAATAATTTCAACCAAAATTTTTGTATTTTTATAAATTTTTAAATGTCACAGTTATTTTTTAATTTTTTCACCAAGTTCTTTCTCAACATTGTTTTTTAGGCATTACTTGCAATCCATTTCTCCAATTCATTCCTCTTTAAGATGGTAAGATGTTTTTACCATATCAGATGGTGAACACTTCTGAATTTTTAATCTCCTACTCTTTCCTCGGCCTTTTTCTTCTGTTTTCTTCTCATAAATGCGACTTTCCCAGGCAACGTCCAGATCATATCAGGTTACTGATAATGTTAATAAATATTAGCGATTAGGTTTAAAGATCTATTAGATATTTACTTTTTATAATCCTTAAAAGATTACCAATTTTTAATCAAAATTTTTATTAAACTGATATGGAACTATAAAATTGTAAATTTCTTGCTTTATTCTCTTGAAAATATTAGTAGAGAAGCAGCTATGGTTAGAATGGTCTTATATTTAAATTGATTTACAATTATTTAAAAGTCAAATTTAGAAATTCTTGACCAAAAACCAAGACTTGCTTTTGATGGATTTTTGTTCTGTTGTTTTTGGTCCCAACTCCCAACCCAGGTTGTCAAGCTAATTATAGTGCTCTTTAGTAAATATGAGAAAAAACAAATATTATGCTTTAGTCTAAATAAATGCACTGTAACCAGGCATTAATTCCGGATATATTTCATTAGGCAACTTTTTTTATTTTATTTTTTTTTTTTATTTTTTATCTTTGATTCTTGCCAATATTTTTTCGAAACAAAATTAACAACTGTAAACAAAACTTTATTGATGTTGTTAGGTTTTCTAGACATAGACGTAAAACTTTGCTATATGAACTTTGAAAAGCTATTTACAGCTTAAATTTAATAATTAATATTCTTATTTTAGAATTTCTACCTCCTGCATGATGCTTTGACATCTAGAACTTTGAAGCCTAGAACTAAAATAGACCTATAAATTTGTCTAAATGGAAAAATTCAAAGATTGTTTGAAAGATGTGATTTTTTTTAATTAAAATAAAATAGCATTTTAATTTTAGGCTATAGACCCTTTGCAGTGTTCTTGCAGTGAGCTATTGTGAAGTTTTTAACTTGTAAGCAGTGTTACCATACTTAAAACTTGCTTCATATATCAGTTGATATTAGTAGGATATTAGTTTTTAACTACAAATAAGCTGAAATGTATTATTTTAACGACTTGAATAGGGTTTGCTCTATATCACATTCAATATTTTTTTAGTTGTTGTTAAAATCAAAAAACCTACCCAAAAACCAGTTTGGGTTGGGTTTTTATGAAAAACCCAGGATTTTGCAAACTCTGATTAGAGTTAATAGAAAGTTTCAGAAAATCCAAATACCAGAATGGAGCATCGTATCGCTATCTCAGAGGCATGCTTCGATCGAAAAGTAAAAGTGTAAAACCAAAGATAAAGAAGACATTTTTTATTCCGCAGATTCACATACATTTTACGGATAGCTATTTCGATGAAGTTCTTCGCGATTATAAAAAAGTAGCTTGGGTTGAATTTCCCAATTGCGTAGAATAAATAAACATTCATGGAACCACTGAGCTGATAACACTGTGTAACCACTGTTTGCTAAAGAGACGAAAAAGTCAGATCACGAAAATAACAAGCAGTTTTAAACAAGTGGTTCTAGTTTTTAGAAAATTGTGCGAATAAGCTTGGTAACAAAACAACTTTCTTTGAAACCACGGAGCTTATAACACTGTGTTATAATGATTAGATACAGAGATGAAAAAGTTAATTCCTAGGGTATTTTGTAAGTAGATCACGAAAATAACATTCGTTATTTTATTCGAAATATATTTCATCTCCACCAGTTTTAGTTAAAATTTGATGAATAAAGTAATTTAATAAAAAATATATTTGTTAGCATTTCTTCAAATATTTTCAATAGCTTAATTTAATGGTAATTTTAATCATAAAAAATGAAGTTGTTTATAATGAAAACGATATAGTTATTTCTCTGTCATCTATAGATGCATATCTACCCTTAAAATGGGTCTTATAAACTACTCTAGAAAACATGTACTGATTTCAATTAATAATTTATAAATTCAATACTTAGAAATACCGGATAGCTGATTTCAAATTATATTCGCGAATCGGCGAATGTTTAATTATCAGATATTCGCGGATGTCGTCGTCGAATAGATAAGGTATCAGAGTTTAAGCCACAGGTAAACTAATATTAAATTACCTAAAAATCAATGAGTATAAAATATTATAATTTTTAATTAATCCATTCAATACTCTTTTTTTGAAGATTTCAATGTACAAATTAGTGAGTGATTGGGGTTTCTCATCAACTGATGGATGAATAGGAGGCTGATAATCATTTAGAACAAATTCTCGCAATCCTAACGAGAAACTGATTTAGATGAAACCAATCAAATTTACATGTATTTGATTCCGAGCCAAAGTCTGGTGACATCTTCCTTGACCTATTTTTTACCATTTAACGACATCACCACTAAAATACTTCCATTTTTATGTTTCTCTCCAACAGCACTCCATTCTACCCCTAAGCGTAATCTTCTGTGCTACTTTATAATCGTGATAATCAAGGAAGACCTTTGTGTTCCCTTTCTTACAATACAAACTATTCCCCTGGATGCTTTGACTTTAACTCTGAAACTCTGAAAGAAGTCTACTGACTTCTATCAAACATATGAGTAAAGGATAACTGAAATAGCTGATACGATAAACATAGCTTTCAGTCCCTCTTCTTAAAGATTTCTCCTCCTCAAAATTAACAGGTTCGATCGTGCTTGTTCTGCGTGACCAATTCAGGGCTACTCTTAAAGATACAGTGTGAAATCGAGAAATGGATTTAATTTTTTTTGTTCTTCTTCTACTCTAGCTTAATTAATTGCATTCAGTCATTTGGAACTGTTGCTAGATATATTATTTTCGACATAATCAATCATTTATTTATATTTATTTATTAATATTATTATTACTTTAATTATTATATCATATATTATATAATTATATTAATATATTTATTATTTATATTATTATTATATATATTTAGTATACTATATATATATATAATATACTATATATATATACTATATATATATTATATTTATATATATATTTATATATATTATTATATATATGATATATATATATATATATTATATATATATATATATTATTATATATATTATATATATATATATATATTATATATATTATATGATATCTCAGGAGAATGTCTTCGAAGCCAAAGAAAAGCAGGACAAGGTCGAAAACAAGAAATTCTCGTTCTCAAAATGCTTACCCAGGAATACCTCCAGGATACCCTTTCGCAGCTCCTCAATGGTTTCCTCCTCAACCTAATGTTGGGTATCCTTACCAGTGGTACCAACCAGTGTCAAATATTCACACCATTCACAGCCCAAATGTTCCATGGATTCCTCAAGCTTCAAGTGATGGCTCTACCAATATTTCGCCGAAACAAGGATTTCCTCCTGAAGTAACTGGTAATGCAGGTGTCTCAGGGGTTCCTGGATCTCCCGATGAGTACATGGTAGATTCCATGAGGAGAATTTACAATAATGATGATGGAAGTATTGAAATAGAAAGGGTTAAAGTTCAAAGACGGCAAGGGATTTATGATACTAAACCAAGTATAACTGTTTTGCCTTCTGATTCATAAAGTTTGGTTCCAGCATCTCAGTTTCTGAATGAACGTAGGCCACCCCCACGAAAACATCGGAGAAAAGGGAAAGATGGTCAGGAGACTTTTAGGGACTCAGGAATGCCCGTCCAAGGATGGTATCCTTACATGCCTATCATGGCTCAACCGTTTCCTTATGCATACCCTTATGGATATGTTTGGCCATTGTCCCCGCCATCATCAATCAATATACCTCCTCACTTTCAGTCACCAACAGATGATAGTGATAGTTCCGCTTCTCATCATGATAACTTTTCGCCAGGAGTTCATTCTCCGGATTTTATGCAACCTAAATCTAGAACCCCAGAATCACAAAGACTTCTTTCATCAGCTACAGGGTCCCATGTAACCGAATCTCTTGGAACAGATTTAGCCCCATCGGACAGTGTTTCTATGAGGGGATTCAAAAGAGAAACTTCACTGGAAAGAATACTAAGAAAATCTCTGGAAGACTCTCAAAATTCAGAGAAATCCCAGTTAAACTCGCAGAATTCGACTGACATCGAGAAAACTAAAGAATGGATTGCAGGGCTTTTGAGTCAAAAGGCTTTTGAGTCAAAATCAGGGTTTTCTTCAGAATTAACTGGCGATAGATCTTCTTTCGCGACAGCTCCTTCTGACATTCCAACTCCTCCTCCAAGGCCTAATGTTATGAAAGCAGAAAACATGAAGAAAATCTTCACTCATAAAAAGTCCAACTCTGAGAGTAACATTGATAACGATGACATTAGAAACATCCCCTCATTACCTCTACTAGAAAACACACGCGTGTCAGAATCTGATCTAATGTACGTCATATATATCTAAAGCAAAAGTGGGGAAGATATGCTAATATTAATTAACTAACAATATAATAGAATATATAATAAAATTCTATGCAGGTAATGTATTAAATATTATTAATATACCACGGTATACTATATACTCTATATAATTAATTAGATTAAGAATTATATTATAGATAATTTATACTAATATAGATCCAAGCAAAAACATATCATTTAAATCATGCTTCGATAATGACCAACGGATAAACATGACTCAATTTATACAGGAATTGTAATGGATGGTTAAATATTCAGAACTTCAGGAAAAGAACACTGATTTATAAATATGTATAAAATCAACCCTCAATATAGTCTGATAATTGTATTGACGACTCGGCTTTCCTATTTAAATCTGTCCTACTCAAATTGGCCCATTTTAAAATTGCCAGACTATATAATTTACCTGAAAGTCAATATACTCAAATTGAAAATTTTCTACCTCTCATAAGACATACAATATATATAAAATAGGATATTTTCAAATTTCCCAGATATTATTGATACTTTTATGCACATATTTAAAATATATGCTAATCTATAGATTATAAAAAAGTAAAAATTAATTTTACATTTAAAACTCTACAGATATATATATATTTAAAATACAAAAACACTACGAGATCCTTCTGCAAATTAAGCGATCTTATTTATCTTAAAATCCTTCCAATGAAATTAGTAAATATTTCTCTTTAATTATATAGTATCGGATCCCAACTATAAAAGATTTCAAATATAAAGAAATAATATATATAAATATATATATATCTAACATGAAACTATTAGTAGTTATTCAATTTAAATAATCAATTTAATTTCTATAGTGAAGAAAGAAAAATAAAATCGTATAAATAATATATAAACAATTAAGTATTTTTAAAGAGATATATATATTATAGGTCATCTAGTAATACAATTGTAAAGCCTTTGCTACAATACTTGACATTTCATATTCTTGCACATGTTACTCAAATAACAAATTCTGTTCCTTTTGTGTATATATATATATATAAGAATATATATAAAAATATATATACATTATAATATATATAATATATAATATAATAATATATATTATATATATATACTATAATATATATATAATAAATTTATATAAATTACACATCCCCCGTATCAATAGAAAGATGCTTATACCGGATAAAAAAGGTACTGATACTTACAGGTATCTAAAGGTACAGCTACTTAAACTCCATTTCGATTATGCACAGAGTTCACACTCCGGATCCCCATTAGTCACAATTGAAATAACCTATGAATAGGGAAGAGATAGTACATCGTCTTCGGATTTTATTCACATAATCAATATCCTTAACGTATCACATGATCCCCCATAACAAAGCATAACAAAGCTCACAAATCGTCTCGTTATTGATCCAAAGCACCTGTGCAAAATCACAAGGTGCCACGAGAGAAATGACTCTAATAAATTATATTTACATACAGTATTTACTATATAACAAACAGTGACTAATTATCCAGGATAAGACACTAGGATATAGTGCTCACCTAAAGAGCCCAACAACTTACATATCGCCTCTAATATTTCAGATTTATTTAGTCCCGATATACCAGATATCCATATTTTCTATGTTCTAGATCTTGATTATTTTACCTACTACTATAACAGAATATGACATGTCTAAAAATGGATTAAGCTAAAATATATTTCATCTTACCTTCTGCACAAAGTGTATCGACGTTCTATATAAGGAGTACATCCCATGAGTGATAGTGAACTGTAGTCATTGGATAGTTATGTAGTAGGTTTGAGAATCACTTTAACATTGAGCAGCGCATTGTGTATAAAAGGTTATCCTAAGATGATATGAAGTGCAATGTTCAGCTGTAATTATCAATACTATAGTAATGATTAAAATTAAACAATTGAATTATGTTAGACATAATCTTTGAAAAAAGTATGTGAGACTTCTACTTTAACATGGAGATTATCAGTATTGTGAATAAAAGTACCTAAGATGATACGAGATGAAGTCTACTTCAAACATGGCCAAACAATGACCCCATACAGAGCAACAAACTGGAGTCGTGAGGCGAGAAGAAATTCTAAAAACTCTTCAAAACACCAACTTCTACTTAGGCCAATACTGCCAAGTAATAAAGAATATGATGCTTCCAGGAAAGATCACCAGAAAGGAAATAGAAGAATATTAAGAACAGAGGTAGGTTAGAGTTGTATTTGTAAAGAATATATTGTAGTTGTGTAGAAGATTATGTCTATTAGATAGATAGATGAAGAAACTCTGAGACATTTCCTTTGCAACTAGAGATACTAGAAGGACTAAAGATCAGTGATCCCAAGACCAAACTCTTACCATTAACTATTTGCTGTTGAGTGGGTCACCTTTCAAACTGAAAAGAGTAACAACTGGTAGAGTCTTTGGCATAAGACTGGATAGGATATGAAGTGAGAAAATTAGGGTTTTCATTAAAACCAAAAAAAAAGCCCAGTTGTAAGTGTTATTTTGTTTTTGTTTTTAAATTTTAGCTATTTTTAAAAATTATTAACATGTAAGAACTATAATAACTAGCCTATATTATGTTTCATTATTAGTGAGCCAAGTTGCATTTTATTCAAGATTTTCACTGACATACCTTTTAAATATTTGAAATAAGAGAATTTAAAAAATTAATTTTTCAATTTTACTACAAATGTAAGTACCTTTAAATGGTATTGAATAAAAGATAACTATATTCCCTTATTAAAATTAATAAAAAACTTTTTAGTAAATAATATAAAATTTTTTACCTCTTCTTTAGTTATATATATGTTTGCTACCATATATTTTAAATTTCCATGATTTCATATAGTATGCAATGAACTATAAAACTAAATTGTAAAATTAGACTGAAGTTAGTCAGTGAATGCATCACAATTTCCCATTATTAGTAAATAAATATCTGACTGTCTTAGATAACTATATCTTTTACAAGTTTTTGAGCTTTTCCTGAATCCAAGTCTATTTCAAACTTTTGACCAAACAAGACCAAAGTAGAGAAAATTCTTTCAATTGATCTAGAAATGACGGCAAGAATGAAAGGTATGGGCCTTCAATTTCAATCAATCAGTCCCAGTTTGTGAATCATCAGTCTTTATAGAACTTAATATATTTATAAGAACACAGAAGAGATTTCTATATTCGAAATTAGGAATTACTTTATATTGCTGCACTTGTTACATCATAAACACACTGCATAGGCTCAAGTAGGATCATATTCTTAATATCAATGATTTGATCTTACAAGTGCAACAAAACCTCTGAATCTACGAGATATTAATTTCAGTGATATGATCGATTGCGATCATTTGTAAATAATATAAATTTAAATTTAATAAATATACTAATTAAACTTTTGCCTAATAATCCTCCTTGTGTCAGTAGTTTGTCTAAATCTTTTGTTATTAATTCTTTTGACATCATTTTATGTTCACTGATAAACTTAATTTTAGCCTGTACTTGCCTCTTCATTTTTTTTCTGGATTCTTGGACCTACCAAAACCATAAACACACCACACAAATGACAACCTAAGCAGATGACATCACTATAACCACCACACACCAGAACCTAAACAATTCTTCTGACTCAGCAATACATCAACCATATTCAAACTTGGCTAACGGACAACAGAATGTCTGCATCACCTAACAAATTATCTATTACACTAATTGCAACAGGCTGCCAACTTGCCACAATAACCCCCAAATCTTTTTAAACAACATAGCTATCCTAATAAACAAAAAAAATTCTTGGGTTAACAATGGACACACGCCTAACCTTCACAAAACACATTAAGAACCATAGATAGCATGGACATTAACAATAAAATATCCATCATCTACAAATAATACATCCGACCAACACTAAATTATGCATCACCTATATGGCACCCATTATTAACCAAGGGAAACATGAGAAAACTTCAAACCACCCAAAAACAAGGCACTCAGAATTATAAGGTTGTACAACTACAACTCCACTTACATGAAGAAACAACAACATATTACCATAGATAAACACGTCTTAGAAATTTGGATAGCACACAGTTCTAACCACAAAACAACAAACACTTCAAACACCCACCACACTTGCACTTTCAAACCCTACCTAACCACAGGTTAAAATAACCTCCATCTTCCCCAGCCTTATTATACAAACAAATCCTTAACATCAGGCTCCCACAGGGCAACACCTCTTATACAAAACAAATACACACACATAACAATTATTTAAGAAACCAACAATCAAACAATATACTAAATGAAGATCCACCAAAAATTGCATCTGAATTCAACTCTTCTTAAGAGTCCAACTCATTCATTGGCACAACTAAGATTCGGCCACCATCCAAACCAAAGTACATTATTACAAATACCCAGATTTAAACACTTAATCAAGACCCACAATCAAAATATCATGCACAAAATGCAACAGGACAAGAGACTGTCTCACTTCCTCCTAGAGTGTCAGCTAAGCCAATCATTCCCAGAGCAAGTTTGGGACATCCACCCAAAGTTTAAGCGATCTTTCTTTGGAGGAGGCGCGGAACTGTAGCGGCGGGTATCTTAGCGATGGTCTGTGGCCAACTCTGAAGGGAGGAGTGGCCAGGGGCAAGAAAAAAGTATATTATATACATACTACTACTATATTTATACCTAGATATATATATAATATATAATATATATATAATTATATATTATATATATATTAAATATATTATATATATATATATATATATATACTACTATTATATATATATACTATATATATAACCTAATTTTAAATTTGAAAGTACTTTCCATTCATTTTGAGATTTAAACCAGTTACTTTAATCAAAGAAAATCAATTTAAATATATTTTGAACAGATACTTTTTTAAAAAAAATTAAGTACTTGGGGTAATTGTTTAAGAAAAAAAAATTTTTACTAAAAACATGTTCCACTAGTTAATTTATTGCGAATGATATATACTATATATATATATATATATATAGTATATATATATATATTATATATATATTATATTTATATATATATATAGATATATATATATTATAATATAGGTTATATATATATTATATATATATACAGACAAGCATATATCTTACCTTGAACCCCCTCAAGATTAAAAGGCGGTCGAGGCATATCTGTAGCACCATGGGGAAGAAAGCCAGAACTCTGACTCATTGCAGGAAGGAAGGACCCAAAGGATTCCTGAAGTTGCTGCATTGCAGCTTGATTTCTACTTATGGTAACAGAATCAGATAAGCTGAAATTACTTCTATCTTCCCCATCTTCATTCCCACCAGATGCCGCAGAACTAGTGGAAACCCCAACATTATCAGCTTTGATATCCCCCGTATCTACACTATGACCTAAAATATCGTCCTCATCATTAAATTCTTGAGGTTCATTTTTAACACTAGTCTCTTTAATTTCACTTATCACTGTTTCATTGGTATCTTCTGCCGATTGAACAGAAGTACCAGACCGTCTTCTTTTTTTATGAGGGGGAGGGGATTCACTTAAATGGGTATCTGTGGCACTAGTTTCATCTGGTCTAGGAGAACCTGGATCTGGAGGGTCCCTAGGAGGACCTGGAGAACTGGCATCTACGTATCCATCTGAATCCTATATATATATAATATATATATATACCACCATATATATTAATACCATATATTAATATATATAATATAACATACTAGCTCAGCCATACTACTAATTCAAGCCTACACTAGACATATACTTTGCTATTCTTATTTTAATATATTTGTTTATTGTATGGTAATAAATATTTTATATAATAATAATTAAATTACAGGTAAATAAATATGGACATATGAAAACGATGAAATATATGATATATATATATATATATATATATATAATAATATATATATATATTACTTACTTCAATTTGGTTTTAGTAGAAAATTTGTTTCAATTATTATATATATATATATAATATTATATATATATATATCATATAATATATAATATTTCTTCTATGTTAATGAGATATATTATATATATATATATATATATATATATAAAATCTTTACTTAAAATATTATCATCCAACTTACAACCATGGTATAAGCAGAATAAGGGAGCAGACCTAAAAAAATTTTCTGGTACGCTAAAGACTAAACATTCA
>JABUQX010026899.1:42500-72266 GCA_015478945.1 Trachelipus rathkii
GATTGTTATTATACATAATCAGTTCACCTAGTTCAGTAACTTCAGTGTAACCTCAAATCTTCAATGACTCAATCAGTTGTCAATTCTTTTGGTGACAGTATCAAGAGCAGTTCAATATTTTTTCAAAATATTAACTGATATTTATTTATATTTTGGGTATCCCTTGTTATTAGGTATGACAAAGTTGGCAACAGCCAATGTCGATGGCCCATGTGAAAATTAGTTTTTGAGTTAATTTGGTGAAGGGAGGATGGACATTTTTGTCTTTCACATTTTGTAATTGTCTTAATTTTATTCATCAGCTTTCATCAGTGGGGAAAATCATGACCAACCCCAAGGCATGATGCCCTACATGAGTATTCTTTGCTGTATAAGGATATTTTTTTTATATAAATTTATTTCAAAATTAAATATATTTAACGAATTCATTCTAGTAGTGGTTCATTAATTCCAGAAAAGAAGTACTCTGTACCGTAATTCTAAGGATGCATAAAGATTCAAAATGATCTTGATAAACTTCTTGGGTGGGCAGATAAGTGGCAAATGAATTTTAATAGTAAAAAGTGTAAGGTTCTTCACCTAGGTTACTCAAATAAAAGTTTTAAACTACGATATAATGGGGATTGGCTTGAGTCTGTGGACTACAAAGAAAAAGATTTTAGTTGGATCCTCGTAATTTGAAAGAGGCTAATCAGTGTTTGGAAGCTAGAAATGAAGCTAATAAGATGCTGCGCGCTTAATCTAAATCGCGGCAATGTTGTTTATAAGAGCAAGGAAGTAATAAGTAAAAACTGGTATAATAGCTATGTTGAGGCCAATAATATATGAAAGTTGTGCACAAGTTTGGGCCCTTATTTAAAGAAAGACTTAGATATGCTATGAGAGAGTGCAACGTAGAGCAACAAGGATGATTTCTGGGTTGATGAGGGTAAGACTATGAGGAGAGCTGGGAAGAGACGTTAGGAATGTTTTCTGTCAGAAGGCGAATGTCTCAGAGACATGATACAAGTCTAAAAAATATTTATACATCTCATTGATTAATACAGAGATTAATAAATTTTGCATAGTAGAACATGGACAGGTGAATAAGAACCACATGTGTACAAATTAAGAAGAAAAGCATGCTTCACATGTATCAAAGTTGTCTAAAATTTTGAATAGTCTGCCAGAGGAGGTTGTAGAGTGTGACTCGATTGCAACATTTAAGAACAGGGTTAATTCGTTTATGGCATGCGTTGAACATCATATAAAATATTGACGCAAGCCAAATTTGCGCGGCGGTTTTAGTTGTGCATATAACTATAGTTAGATGGCATGTGTACCCACCTAACTTAGATATTAATGCATTGTGGGATGCGTTTTAATGTAATTTATTCCTTAGTATATAGGTCAAGAAGAAAATTTGGATGGAATTTGTAGTACAACAAATGACAAGCCCTAGGGTGCTTTGTGATTTGCATGAGCATGTTTGAGGTAGTGGGTTGACTGGGACAGTCTTGATAGGCCCATGTGGCTTTTTACTGTCTCTATATTCTTTATGTCTTTTATGTCTTTTAATTGTGTAAATATTTATTCTTATTTAATATTTTTATTTGGCCATTTGGTTTTAGAGTTAAAATATAATTCAGTAGAATTATTATATTATTAAAAATTGTTATTAATTGAAATTCCATTATTCTTATTGGTATTATTTTTTCATATTCTATTACTATTATTTATTCATTGATAATTATTATTTAATCATTTATATTCATTTATTTATTATTTTATTTTTTATATATATTTCGATTACCTATACAATAATTGCATATTTAATAAATAATTGTACATATCCCCACTGTAAGAATTTATTAAAAGAAAATCCTTGACATTGAAAATAGTAATGGGATGATTAATCGTCATCATCAAAATAGGCATATTTTTTCTCAATCATCAATTTTTACAGATTATTTTCCCCATTAAGTGAACAAATATTAAGAATTTTGGATAATATAAAAACTTAATAATAATAAAAATAATAATTCTGTAACATAAAAGTTAGCTGCCCATAAAAATAAGAAGAAAATGAGAAAAGGGGGATATATTACCAGTTTTATTATTTTTAGTTTGTCATGAGGAGTTGCTATGTAGTAGTAATAATAAATGAACTTTCTCTGGGTGTTTAAATTTTAGTGCTATATAAAATAGTAAAATACAATTCATTGTGCATTCTTAATTATACAATTAGTCTGTTTTATTAAAATTAAAAAAAATCACATTAATAAAAAAACTATCATACCTAGTTCTGTGTTATATGCTTAAGGGGAAAATTCTGCTATTAGGCCTTACAACCAGTGGTCTTATTTCAATTTTTGTAGAGAAAGTGACAGCCTGAGAGGTGTTAAAAAAATTCCTCCATTTATATCACTATGAAAACCCATTAAAGCCAGTTGTTAGTATTTCTTCTCTCGTAGAATTGAAAAAGTATGTTTTGGGCCTTTTCATAGTGAAAGACTTTTTTGAAGTGCACACTTTGACTTTGGTAAATGCTAAAATCCTTAACAATCCAAATGTGACTGTACAGTTCAAATTTATTTCCAAAATTTGTAATAATTTTCATAGATATCAATGGAATGAGTGTCTTTACAAAGATTAATAAGTAACTGGTTTAAAAAATCATCAAGAAAAGAATTGTAATAGCTCTATATATTTCCATTTTACATTGATTCTCACTCACATGAGGAATTTTTATTTCTTCATTAACAGAAAGCAGAAATTCTGTTGCAACTTTCAAAATGTTTGAAAATGTTTCATTGATGTTTGCTTGAAAATCTTTCAAAGCAAACATCAGGTTCTCACTATGATTAAGAGCAGTTACTGTCACTAATTATGGACTGCAAATGTAATACATAATGGAAGAGTGTATGTTAATAAAGTTTAAATCATAAATAAACATATAACAAATTTGTTTTTGATTGCAGACTTCAAAAGATGAGTTTTTTTTTAAGAAGGTTTATCTTGATCCATTCAAGCTCCTCTAAAGCTTCATCAAATGCTTTAAAAATTTCTCTAGATCGTGACAATCCACCACCAGTCTGCCATGGTAATCTAAAATAGTGGCTAGTTGCATTCGCTATGCTATAAAGTTTTTTGTGTTGCAGCAATAACGCTGCTAAATATTTTCAACAGCTTAAACACCTCAAACTTTTTTTTCCTTGATTCTACACCATCATATATTTGACCGAATAAAAGTCGCTATTTATTTCAGCGTTCATAGTATCCCCTCCGCTAGAAATTATGAAATAAAGAGACAGCAAGAAGCCACATGGTCCTATCTAGTCTGTCGCAGTCAACTAAATATTTGTCAAACACACAGTCATGCAACATACACAACCTACACCGCACCCTAGGGTTTGTCAATATCATAAACAATGGCCAATATAACACATACACCAGTTATTACCAAAAGTAAAAAAATATAGCTACAGTATATGCTAACCACCCTACAATACAAACTTTAATAAGTTTATTGTCATACTGGTGGTAACAATATGGTTTTGCCTTAACCCCAACTAAAAACCTGCCAATTTGGCTTGGTCAAAATATATATAACACCCAAACCATCCTTATAATATCCAATCCTTGCTTAACCCTTTTCGTACTGATGGTACTCTCATGTAAAGCAACTTAAAATA
This sequence comes from Trachelipus rathkii, assembly GCA_015478945.1. NCBI lineage: Eukaryota > Metazoa > Arthropoda > Malacostraca > Isopoda > Trachelipodidae > Trachelipus > Trachelipus rathkii. Next base: position 46,175 of record JABUQX010026899.1, read on the forward strand.
GCTATAAAATTTATCAGTAAAAATTTTAGGTTTAAAACCTATGGTACACTCAGGTTACGCATCAAGATTTATTTGGTGAAGATAAATGGCATCTAACTTACATGTGATAGTTTTAATATTTACATTTTGATTCAGATGTCGAAAATTTCGGTTCTGTGAAAATTGGCTGTACGAGTTTTGGAATTATTTGATATAAAGGTGTGTACCTAGAAATTTATTTGATTGATTTAGTAAATTAACTATACTAGAACGTATTTATAACAATTAGGCTATTTAATTATTTTATTTCTTTACAAATCATATTTTCTCCAAGTGGTACGAATAGGTACCGTAGGTAAATGAGTTGCCAATTCATAAATTTTTGAAGGTAGACTATTATTTTTTTATTATTATTTCTTTCTACTGTTTTGAGAAGTTAAATGTTTTACCAAATGTAAACCACTAGATATGCATATTTAATGTTAATTTATTGTTTTTAATTGGGTTTTATAAAAAAGTATTATAAATTTTGCTATAAAACGAAAAAAGAATCTAATTTATAGTGCTATTTTATGCCAACTTATTACAGAGTTTAATATATATATATATATATATATATTATATATATATATATATATAATTATATATTATATTATATATATATATTATATATATATATATATAATAGGGTTGTGAAAAAACGGTTTTTTTTTAATTTTGTTTTTTTTTTTTTTTAAAAAACACGTTTTTTTTTAAAAAATGTTTTTATTGTTTTTTTTTAAAAATTACCTCTTTTTATGTATATTAAAGATGTTTTTAATTATACGCAGTAACCAATACCCCTTCTAGGCCTAAATATTGACTCTTAATACGGATTTTATATTATACAGCTGTATATATATATATAATATATATTATATATATATATATATATATATATATATATATATATATATATATATATATATATATATATATATATATATATATAAAATATGTGTATATAAAAGGTGGTATAACAGGTGGTTTTGGGGTGTCAGGAGAAAATGAGATGGTAGGAAGGTGATTGGATTTCTGTGAGGGGAGAGGTATGTGTGTATAATACTTTCTTTAAACACAAGAGTATCCATAAGTATACTAGAGTTGGTGTAGGTAGAGATGTATCGAAGTGAAAGTATGATTGATTTTGTGTTGGATGTTAAATCAGTGAGGGGTTTAGGAATGGGGTTATCGGATCATTATGTTGTACTATGTGAAATTAAGTTAGTGGGGACTTGGATGGAGAGGAAGGTGATACGGAAGGAAGTGGTTTAAAATTAAGAGTGAGAATTGTAAGTGAACAAGGTAATAAGAATAAGTATGTAAGAACGCTCGCAAGTCAGTTGAATGTGAACAAGTGAAACTGAACAAGAACAAATTTGAAAGCAAATGAAGGAAGCAATTGATAGCAGTGCAAAAGTTAAGTATGTGGGTGTGCTAAAGTAGGAATAAGAATGTTACAGTGAGTGGTGGAATGAGAGGTGATGCAAGCGGTTAAAAAGTAAAAAAAGAAGTGTGGTTGAATGTAGCTAAAAGCAAATGATGAAGTTTTCAAAAGAAAGAAGCTTGAATTATATAAGGAGGAAAAAAGGAATGCTAAAAGATGCATACATAAGAGAAAAGAAGAGGTAAATGAACAGTTTGGAAGGAGGATGAATGGGGACATACAAGGGAATAGGAAGCTCTTCTGGAAGGAAGCGCGAAAGGTTTAAGAATGAAGAATAAGGGGGAACCTGCTTAGAATAATTGAATAGGGATGGTGCTTTTTTGTAACTGATGAAATGGCTGTGAGTGAAGTGTGGAAAGAACACTTTGGAAATCTGTATAATATTGGCAGTAATGAGAGGTGATAATGACTGTGTGTGGGTTTGATGGACAAGAGAATAGGTATTTTGGGGATTGAGGTTATTAGCAAAGAGGAGGAAATGGGTAGAGTGAGAAAGTTGAAAAGTGGTAAATCTGCAGGTAATAGATGAAATTACTGGTGAAATGAGTCAAGAACGAGGGAAGATGTGATTGATTGGATCTTGAAGTTGTGTAAATAAAGCGTTTTTATGGAGGTATAGTTCCAAGGGATGGATGAGAGTAGTAATAGTACTTATATAAGGGTAAGAGAGATAAAGAGAAACTGTAGAATTATAGGGTATTTAGTTTTGAGTGTTGTAGGGAGATATTGCTGGTGTTTGGTCGAAAGAGTGCGCCGAGTGACTGAAGGACTGATTGTGAAGAACAAGGTGCGTTTAGGAGTAGTAGAGGATGTGGTGGATCAAAATCTTTACATTGAAGCAAATTAATAGAGAAAATGAGGAAGGGAAGAATAAATTGTATTTTTAGATTTTATGGATTTGCCAAGCAGGGGTATGATAGGGTTAATAGGGAAGGTCTATTGCAGGTGTTAGTGAAATATAGTGTTGGTGATAGATTTCTGAATGGAATCAAAAGTATGTATGACGATAGTGAAGAGTGTGTAAGAATAAATGGTGTTCAAAAGTGATTGGTTTAGTACTAATAGCGGAGTGAGGCAGGGTTGTGTTAAGTCTCCTTTGTTATTCAAGTTTGTATATGGATGTGGGTTATGAAAGAATTGAAGGTGGGCGTGACTGGAAATGGGTGTTAGAAATTATGGAAGATGAGTGGAGGGGTGCCCCTACCTTTATATGCGGATGATTGGTTTTGTGTGGCGAAATCTGAAGAGAGTTTGAGGGGGATTGGTAGAGAAATTTGGCAGGTGTGTAAAAGGAGGGGTTTGAAAGTAAACGTAGATAAGAGTTAGGTTATGGTTGTGAGTGAGGACAGTCCTCAGTGGTCTAAGTTTAAATATTTAGGGTATATGCTGGATGAGAAGAGTCTGAGTTTAAATATTTAGGGTATATGTTGGATGAGAAGGGGAACGGATGATGCAGAGTTTAGTAAGGAAAGTTGTGAATGGCAGGAAAGGTGGCTGGTGCAAATAAATCGTTTGGTGAATTAAAGGGACAAAGTCTTGGTGCGCTAGTGTCTTACATGACGGTATTTTGTTACCTGTGGTTATTGTATAGTAGTGAGACATGGTCTGGAATAAGAAGTAAATCTAAGGTACAATGTGTTCCAGATGGACAATCTTAGGGGCATGCTAGGTGTGAGAAGAATTGATAAAATGAGGAATGAACATATTAGAGAGTTGTGTGGTGTGAAGAAAGGGGTAAACGAGAGAATAAATGAAAGTATGTTGAGATGGTTTGGTCATGTGGAAAGGATGAATGGATATGGGTTTTAAGCAGATGTATAGTGGCGATGTGTTTGAAAACGACCGGCTGGGAGATCGAAGTAAAAGTGGATTGAGTCAGTAAACGAATGTCGAAGGAGAAATGTGAGGTTGGCAGAGCCAGAAATAAAGGTGGATAATAAGAGAGAATGGCGGGGTTTAGTGAGGGGTATGGTGTGGCCACCTGGGTCAAGGGATGAACCCTTACACTGACGATTTACGATAGTGAGGGTCCGTCGCAGTCCCGTGAAACTCTAGGGTGGATTTTCTGACTGCGACGAGTCCTTACTAATTAATGGTACAGAGGAGGGGGGGGGGTAAGGCTGGGCTTTCTTTTCGACTTTTGTCATATTCTTCTACTGCTTTTCTTTTCTGATGCTTGTTACGCACCTTACCACCAGTCTTTGGGGAGAAAAAGGTAGATGAAGAATATATATATATATATATATATATTATATATATTTAATTTATATATATAATATATATATATATATATATATATATATATATATATATATATATATATATATATATATATATATATATATATATATATATATAATAATATATAATATATAATAATATAATAATAAATAATAATAATCAGATCATGTGAAATGTAATAATTATATGCCCTAGAGCACTAATAAAACTTTATTAAGTACTAAACTCTACTTTATATATTGTATACTTCTTTTAACATATTGTATTTACTGTATTTTAATGCTAAATACCCTAAAAAGACTTGATATATATGAAAAATAAGTAATTAAAAAAAAAAAAAAAAAACAAAAAAATTTGGCCATTGGTCTTTTTTAAAAAAAAAACGTGTTTTTTTATTAAAAAAACGAACGTTTTTTTTAATCCCAACCCTATATATATATATATATATTTATATATAATATATATATAAATAAATATATATATATATATATATATATATATATATATATATATATATATATATATATATATATATATATATATATATATATACTATATATATATATCCAGTATAGAAGAAAGTAATAGCAAAAAAATTCTCTCTCTCTCTCTCTCTCGGCTTTGCTTTGAGAAGTTCCATGAATTGTCAATGTAAGAATATATATTAATATATTATAATATATATATATAATATATATATATATATTATATATATAATATTATATATATATATAATATATATATATATATATATATATATATAAATATATAATATATATATATATATATATAAGTTCTAGTATAGTTAATTTACTAAATCTATCAAATAAACTATGTACACTACACACCTTTATATCGAAGGAGGATAGAAGTGATTGCAACAACTATAGAGGAATATCCTTGCTTACACATGCAAGTAAGGTATATGAGAAGATTGGGAAAACAACTGAGAGAGATAGTGGAGAATAAACTAAATGAAGGACAACATGGATTTAGACCAGAAAGAGGAACAACTGATCTGATTTTCTGCTTGAATATGAAAATTGAGAAAAACTGGGAGTGGGGGGAAGATACATTTATGTATCTTTTATCGATTTAGAGAAAGCTTTTGACACGGTGCCTAGGGAAAAGCTATGGAAAATGATATGTGACCCATACTACGGAATAGACCGAATGTTAATTAGGGTAATAGAAGGAATGCACATAGGTAATGAAAGTGCTGTGAGAACGTCAAATGGGGTTGGTGAATGGTTTGAGGTGGAGACGGGAGTTAGACAAGGAGGTATCTCACCATTACTTTTGTCATGTATATGGATAAATGTATAAGAAGGATGGCGCTGGAGGAGGAAGAGGAGATGGTATGGTAGCTGATGATATAGCTATGGTGACGAGAGATAATTAGACATTACAAAGGGTGATGACAATATGGTCAGAAGTGTTACGAGATGAGTGGATGAAGATGAACAAAGAGAAGACAGAGGTGATGAAGATTTCGAGGGAGAGGGATAGATGTGAGATCCAGGTGGACGGGATCATGTTTCGAGACACGGAAGCTTCAGTTACCTGGGAGTGACGGTTAATTCGGAGGGGAAGATGACACAGGAGATCGAGAAATTTTCAAGAACACTGAGGCAACTGTACCCGATATTAAAGAACAGGCATGTGACAAGAAAGGTGAAGGTGCTCATTTATACCACGATGCTGAGAGCGACGCTGATGTACGGAGCGAAGGAGGAGTGGACTCTGACCACCAAAACCAGAAGTAGGGTGGAGGCGGCGGTGATGAAGGTGTTAAGACTGATAGTCGGAGCAAGTAGATGGGAGAGGAGGAAAAATGTTGAGATTAGGCGCGAGCTGAAGGTGGAGTCTGTTCTGGATCTGGTGGGAAAACAACAGTTGAGATGGTACGAACATGTTAGAAGAATGAAAGATGAGAGATACGCGGCAAAATGTTACGCTATACGTCCGGCGGGAAGAAGACCAAGGAAGAGATGGGTAGATGGAGTTGTGGCAGCTGCAATGAAGAGAGGACGAAACCTTGAACAGGTGGAGGAAGAGATGTACCGAGACAGGACGGCATGGAGGGGCTTCGTAAGTGAGAGGGCACAGCCCTAACCTACACGCTTGGTGAGAAAGATGATTATTTTATATATATATATAATATATATATATATATATTATAATATATATATATATTATATATATATATATATTATATATATAAGTAATAACTGAGTTTTACAAGTTAATTATATTTTTCGTTATTAAAATTAGTGTGAAAATGATTTTTTTTAAGTTATTTTACAAGTAAATTATCAAAGAAATTAGTTTTAAATGTGACATTGAAAGTCTGTCGGTACTCTCATGTACCGTCTTCTAAATTAACATAATAAAAAAAAATTCGGAGAAAAAAGATAATAAACCATCTTCTCCACTCAAAATAAATATAATACAATAGAAAAAACTATAAAATAAATGAAAAACCTACTCTCGTACTGAAAGGGTTAAATGTTCCAAGTGGGTCATACTCAAAACCCTCCTGCAGCAAACCATTCCAAAAATTAACAACTCTAATACTGAAAGAATGTTTTATTACATCAAGATTACATGCCTTTTTCATAATTTTCTTATTGTCCCCCCTGGTCTCCCGTCCGTGGTACACTAAAGAATTTATTGATCTCAGTATTATTAATATATGTAAATATTTTGTAGATTTGTATCATGTTATTTTTTCTATATTGTATCATGTCCTCGTTTAAGAATTGCTTTCTACGACAAACATTCACTAAGTTCCAGTCTCTCCTCATAGCCCTTACCCTCAAACCCAGAAATCATCCATGTTGCTCTACTTTGCATTCGCTCCAGCATATCTACGTCTTTTCTTAAATAAGAAGACCTAATTTGTGCACAGCACTAATACTGGTCTAACATAGCTATCATACAGCTTACTTATAACTCCCTTACTCTTGTAATGACATTGCAATTTTACACCTAGAATCTTATTAGCTTTATTCCTGGTTTCCCTATACTGATTACCTATACTTTCAGATTATTGCTTATAATGACATCCAAATCTTTTTCTTGACCCAAAGACTCAAGTCAATCCCCATTCACATTGTAGTTAAATCTTTTATTTGAGTAACCTAAGTGAAGAACCTTACACACTATTGAAATTCATTTGCCACATATCTGGCCACCCAAGAAATAAACCAGATCATTTTAAATCTTTATACATCTACCATTATTCCTTACCGAGGTAGCCAATTTGGTATCATCTGCAAACTTGGAAACCTTACATTTAAGTCCATGGTCTAAATCATTTATACATATGAGGAACATCCACTTGACCTAAGAAATTGTTATGGACCACAAATATGTCTCATTTCCATTAATAAATACTTATTTTCATTGATTAACTACTATTATTATTAAGAGACTTAAAGAATAAAAATTTTTGATCGCTTAAGGGGACATTGCACGTATGGGTTCCTAACTTTTGAAAGTAATAATCATCAATTCTATGATTTTTAGGTTTTAACAGCTTTCTAGTTAGAATTTAATGCCCTGTCGAATGGTCTGGTTATTTTCAACATGCAAAAAATATTTTATTCAAAATATACAGGGGGTATTAAATTTTGGTAAGTCAAATGAAAAATCACAATAACCTTATTATTATTCATGCGATCAGCACTAAACTTACGGAGCAAGTATAGTTGTGGAAGATACACATTTTTTGTTTAAATAAATTTTTTTGTATGGAGAACGGATTTGCCTCTGTGCATGGGAAAAATTTTAAATTTTCAAGTTTCCCCATATGCAGCGGCAAACCCCTTGAGTTTACCAAACATTTATCTAAACAAAAAATGTAAATCTTGCCTAGTAGCATATGATCTGAAAGTTTCGTATTGATTGAACAAAAAAAAAAAAAATTATCATGAATTTTCTTGAAGAAAAAAAAAATGGTTTAACTTTTTTAATATTTACTTGATTAAAATGAAACTTTCCCAGCTTGTGTACCTATACAAGATATACATATTTTATTTAGATTAATATTTGGTATGCCCAACAGTTTTGCCGCTGATCAAGAGAAAACTTTTGAAAACTTTGAAATGTTTCCCACGAGCAGCGACAAATCTGTTTGGCATACAAAAATTCTCAAAAAAAAAAAATGTCTACCTTCCTCAATTATATAATTGAATAAAATAATTAAAATGAAATTCAAAAGCAATTTAATTTCCCAGAACACAAGCTTATACAGGATGTAGACTCATGCTGAAACAGCTAGTATAACATGCTACAAAGAATAAATGAACAAAAGGTAGCAATAATGGCTTTCAGTTCTTATCATGATACTGGTAATAAAATGTCGCATCTCGATTCTAAACAGTGGCTAACTTTGAATAAAGTTGTCAGAATACTTAAACCTTTTGAAGAGGTGACAAAAAAAATTAACAATCAGCATGGTTTATGCTCAAATATCATTCCAACCACAACAGTTTTAAAATATATATTTAAGAAGGCAGAAGATGAAGGAGAATATAGTGGTCAGGGAACTTGTATGGTAGGATGGCAAGGGTCCTGTGACAGAAGATTTCAGCCATATTTAGAAAATAAAAACCTGATTACTGATACATTTATGGACCCACGTTTTCAAGATAAATTAAGAGATTATATACATACCTTCGCTCAGCATTAACCTAACCTAACCTAACCATGACATGTAACAACTTGGACGAGACATCGAAATGAAATTTAGATGAAAAGTCATAAAGCTTTTCTTAGACTGTAAACTTTTAACTTTAGCATATACTGTATATAAATTCTAGGTTATCAAGTGAGAAATTTCTGACATGGAAATCCTAAAGAATTTCCTTTTAAACAATGGAATATACCTGAATACCGTAACAATTCGTGCAAAATTCAACAGGTTCTTCACCTATTATAAAAATAACTATATTATTATATTTATACTTATTAATACTCTTGTGGATAATAAAAAATTTATTATATCTATATTATAATTTTCGTTTAATGATAAATTTTATAAGATTTCTTACCTTGCATGAATTGCTTATGCAAACTGAGATTGTTCTATTTTTTAAAAATCTTCAAAACAGTATTAGAATTTTATCTGAGCATGCATTTCCAAATTAATGTAAGATTTATCTTATTAAATACGTTAAAACATGTAAGATTTATGTTAAAAACATGTAAGATTGATTTTATTAAATATGTTAAAACTTAAGGTTGATCTTATCAAATACGTCAAAAATTTACCCTGTAAGATTAAAAACATTTTGTAAAGGATTTTATCATTGTATGTCGTTGTTAAATTATGATTAATCACCAAGTCAGTATATGAGGTGTTAAGTATATCCAAAGTACTCCAGTGATTTTGCGGAAATTACAACAAAAAACATATCGAAGACTTCAATCTCATGTGTTCTCTGAGTCTTCTCCCTGTATTCCGCACATAATTAACATAAATGTTTATCTTTAATCCATATTGTTTAATATTAATTAATCTTAATATACCGATGCGATCTTTTTCTCATTTTTTCATAAATATTTGTATCTTTTATCTCAACTCAGTAATAATTTCCTTGATTCTTAATTCTCAAACAATCACACGATAAATACTGTTTAGCTCAAGCATATAATATTTATCGCCTAATTTTACAGAATTAGAACGACTCACCCACGACATTAAGTATAATGCATAGCCGAGGAAACTGACTCATATAACTCACGATTAGCCTATTGAGATAGTGAATAAGCTTACAAGCTGGCGTATATACTCTCATCCGACCTCTTCTTAATTACTATAATACCATTTGTAGTGATATGAGTATTATATATATAACTGCTCCATAGTGTGAGTTATAGTGAGGTGTACGATGTCACCGTTCATCACGGTAATATTGCCTGTGATACTACTGTTATATATTAGTATAGTACTGAGGTCTTCTTTATTACATAATTTGCTGTATGATCATAAATAACCTTTAGTAAATAGTTTTACATCTAATATAATTTTATCAACTTGTTTAGAACATCTATTAATATATGATCACTATCTCCTCCTTTAAATCTACGTATATACTCTTATTAATATTATTCTTAAGCCGAATCATCTACAACCTTTTACTCAGTTATCCTTACTATTTTATAATTGTCTTCTAATGCTCATAGTTCAATTTTACTATATAATATACCATAAACATATAGGTCTATAGTATGTTATAGATATATTATTATGTTTATGTTTATATATCTTGTCTTCTTGATTATAGGGTTATTATACTTTTGATATTAGTTTCTATAACTATTTCTATATATGGTGCATTAATTTATCTACTCCTAGTATATTATATCAATATATTTTCTACTTAATAATAAATATAATTATATTTCATATGTTATTTTATCTAAGTAATATGCGGTGACTTTCCTAGAGAGCGAAAATCACAAATTATATCTATAATGTATCGTTATTTTAATAATTTTAGCGTAAAATTCTATCAACTTTAACATTGCTTCTCGATATTTCATTTAAACTCTTAAGTTATATGGTACATTCCTGCGTCTTTCCTTTTCACCTAACTTCACTACTGAACTCATCCATATAGCGACATTATCCTCTTTATATATCAAGATGCAACGCCTTCGCTTAATACCAAAACTTACTCACCTCAATTACTTTATTTCTCACAACCTAATAATGAACTCGGAGATAAACCACTTATTAATAGATGTCTCCATTTGATACTCTAAGCTGCATATGAGTGTGTTTCAAATAGTACTCCCTACTTATACTCGTTATTATTTCACGTTTAGATACATTCAGTTGTATAGTATAGGAGAATGATATCCAACTATCTTTCTAAGTATACCTATATGATTTTACTCTAAACTTCCTTTAATCTCATACTTTACTTATATTTTATATGTATTAGAACTCTTTCTATCATATAGTGAGTATTAATTTATCTGAGGTGATGCGACCTTTCCTGTCTTTTAAGTCCTGCCTCATGTTCTCCGACACCACGTCGCCGTGGTACTACCAGCAATAGGTTGCGGTCATCTAGCGGTCAGGTGAACTGGCAGTCGTCAAGAAGATACTAGAGCGGACTTGACAACGTGACGGATTCTACACTACAAATGTTTACCTGGCTTCTATGTTGTGATAACTGTCCTGCACCTTTTTTAAAAAATATGCAATATATTATTCGCGTGTGTGAGCTTGATAAGGAATTCTTATTGGTTATAAAAGACAAATATAAATTTTTTATTTTAAGATCTTGGTCGGATCTTATAACTAATTCTACTTTTAGTCTAAGACTTACTTGTATCTTTTTCTTTTGATATTGAACTTAGCATATTACCCATAATCTATCATAGCATCCTTATAATTGAATAGGCTAGCCTCATATCGATTATGTGAAAGTAAAGTAAGTCCCTAGATGAGGTTTAAATAGGGATTTTAGCTAATCTGAGAATTAGAGCACGTTCTTATTATTACCCTCAAATATCTTCCACCTACACTACACCTCATCAACTTTAAACAATATAATTTCTTTTCAGTATAAAATACACAAACTCTCACCATATACACACTACATACGTCGGTCTACACTCATTCACATAATAAATCTACTTGGATTCTGTGTCAGAATAATCATCTTGCTCTGAATTTTAATAACTTAATGCTTCTAAGAGGTATATTGAGGGTGTCTGAGTGCCTTCTCACTCAGATATATTATATGCTTCACGCCTCACCTACTACGTATCACTGTGTATTATGACTTTGCTCTTTATATATTAAGTAGGTGTGTATTCGCTCGATAGGTGTATGTAGTATAAGATAATATATATATATATCTACTAATACATCTATGATGTATAGTTTCCTCACAGAGCTCTCCTTTGAAAAGCGTGGAGTTCTAATAAGTAGGTTTATATATATCTAGTATTATAACTACTATTCTCTCTTATCTCTCTTATCTCTCATCTCTCATCTCTCTCTCTCTATATACTCTTATATTTAGCTAATCTTCTCTCAGTCTTTTCTAAAGAGTCTCTCACCTCTACTTTCATCACTCCTCACAACACTCCTGTACCAAAACATACTACTAAACAATCACTCATATATTATACTACTAGAGACTCTCTCTCTCACTTACAGAAAACATCTACATAATATAAGGAGAAATCATTCTATAAGCAAATACACTAAACGAGATAAAGTTCTACGTTCGGGAAGACTTATATCCTATGTCCCCTTCCCTTTTTATTAAGGAGACTAATGACAACTCACCAATGCTATACCAAAATTTATTAAATAACACACCTCTACATCTCATCCACTCTCTCCAACAAACAGATTATACTGCTTATTTGAAAAATGCTCTACATATTAAATATATCCATGAGAAAAAGTTATGTGAATAACAATAATTTCCATTATAATCATATTCTATATCCCACACAAAAGACTAATAGACTTGCTACACTTTTGCGAAGTACGCACGTCATTCTATACGTCCGGCATTTTTCGGGTGTTATAATAATCTCAGATCATGTGCACCTTCTTAAGAAAATTTATTCACACTTTACTATTCAATATTGGAGTGGTAAAGTTTGCTTCAGTGCCATCTGGACATTATTTGACCACCATTCTGAGGAATATATATAAATTCTTTTTGGATTATGGATATCATAAAATTGAATATAAAATCCTTCTCTTTACGAAATGTTAAAATTACTTTTTGTAGAAAATTAATTTCAAGGACAAATCCAAATATGATCCTTTAACTTATTAATATGATTGTAATATGTTTTATATTGAAAAAATTATAAACTACTGAGAATTATTTTGGTGATCACATAGATATATTATTTATATTATACTAAGATATTTGCTATTTCATAAACTACTAATTATTATATATAATATATATATATATAATGAGAATACCTACTGATATATTTTATATATATAATATATTATTGTGAACTCGGTTTAACTACAGTAGTGTCGCACAGGGGGGGCATTACTCCTCCTCATAAACATCACTGGCTGCTAAATAATAATAATAAGAAATCACTACAGCCAACAACAACTAATCTTTTTAAGCCGAGAATTATTATGTTAAGAGAAAAAGTGAAAAGAAGAAGATTCAAATCGTATAGATATATAGACACAGTAATTTAATTTAGTATAGTTACTAACTTCACGGAAGAGATATTGCTTTATTACTTTTCCACAGATTGTTTTCTATAAGAGTATATATTATGTGTGTTTACCGTTTCTAATGGCTCTTTTGTAATGTGTCACCTTAACTGTGAAATGCTGTGTGACTTTACATAAGTCTTTACGTCTCTTTGCACGTTTTCCATCTCGACTAATTCTTCTCAAGAGTGAACCAAGAAATTTATTGAAAAATTATTGAAGATTGTTCACATACAATCATTGTGTTTTGGTGTATAAGACTATTTGCACGGTGTCGAGCTTGACCTCCACACGATCTAGCTATGATATCATATCAACCAACTAGTGTCCCTGTAACCTCGTTCGCATCTATACAGTTCTGCTCAGCGTGTGGCACAATCAATATATTAAATCCTCAAATTAGCAGTGAAATTTAAAAAAATATTGACTATGCCTAGTTTTTTGTGATACGAGACGTTATTTTTCTGCGGAGACTCATGATCTCTCCTTCTAATGAGGATTAAAGTCCCTTGCATGGAGAGTATATCTCCTTTTGAAGACTTCTGATTAATGACCTTACGATCGATGTACTATGAGACTGGCACTCACTCGGTAGAGTGAATTTTGATTCAACTGTTGTTATTCAAGGGCGAGATGAAAAATAATGTCTCTTTCGCTGGCCAAAGGTGATTGTTGAGCTCACGAGAATGAATAGGGAATGAACATGCATAAGTGTTGTTGAGTTCATTAATAAAGCAAAACCATTTACATTGGAGTGTATTCTGTCGTTATAGGCAAAAGAGTTTAGTGTTCGTAACTCCCAGGACTATCTTCTTGGCCAATGTAAGACTTAGCGCAGTACTTTGTGCTTCAAGTCATTGATATCATACTCAGAGTATAATCAGTAATAGGATTATAAGGTTGTTATGGAATGATTGTTATTGACATAAATAGACTGTTCGAGAAGAAACTTCTGGGGTTTGAACCTGTATATTCCTGAATTCTTGTGTCAAATATGGTGATAGTCAATTTACAACCTTGAACAGATTAGCTCTCCACTCGCATCTATGAAAGACTTCGATATTGATCTATCCTTAGATATAAGCATAAGGTTTTTGTGAGTTCAAGCGTCTAATACGTAAGGCACTGCGATTTGGTCATCGGTTGTCCTTAGCACGCCACTTTTGTGATCTATATGCACCCACGCTAGTGGCAGGAAAGAACAATGGCTCTTATGAAGGTTGTTACTACGAAAACCATAACCTGTACCGAGAGAGGATCAAAACTTCAATCTTATAAAAAATAACTAGTGTTATTTTATTACATCTCTCCACTGTCCTGTCTTTAATAAATTCGTTCGCTCTTAAATTTTTTATCTCATTATTGAGATATTTCAACTATTTCTCACTAAGCGATATTCATTATTGTAGCTGATATATTCAGCACCTAAAAATTTTTAATTAATATAACACAAAAATATTATCACACGTGTAATTTATCTCAACCACTTATCAAAAAATAACTGGACTTTCTGCATTAACTGCTTCTTCCTTTGAAGACTTTCTCCGTGCTTTGGGGTGGATCTAAAAAAAATAAATAAAAAAAAAATAAAAACTTATCGCTAATTTTCGTCAGTACTCGAGAATTGATATATAAAATCCTGTGCCTCGCAAAGAATTAGAAATGTTTGAAAGGGTCTATATAGCACTAAGGAAGTTTAGGGCTTGAAAGAATGCGGACAGCCTGACAGCTGTCATATGTGATCTCAAATGACTCTAAGTAAACATGTGGGAGTTCCATCTTCATTCAAAGAAATCCTTGTGCATTTTAGAGGGGTTTTAATAGTGAGTTGTGAGAGTCCTCAGCAGTACGCACACGACGCTATAAACAGTTTTAGCTCACAGATAGAGGGTTATTACGGTGAGGTTACTCGTAGCTTCTAGCTAATAACTCATACTAATTATTATATGTACATACTCAGGCTCAATCGGCTCTCAGTCAAGGGTTTAGGTGTGTATTGAGGTATCTGTTACTTCAAAAACCTGATGTATGACCCTACGTCTCTGTCTCATACGGTATAAGTAACTAGTATATACTATACTGACACTCATCCTGTAATATTCCTCGTAGAGTTGAGTATGATCGAATGTCCGGACAGTATTTTGATCCCATTAACGTTACGATATGTCACAGTGATGCCTGTCGCAGTGAGTTCTGAGGTATATGTGAGAGAAGTCCGTTATGAGATGGGTATAGATTCAATGTATGTACGTATGTATAATATATTGCTAGATATTATATATTTCAAGTGAAATAATAATAAATAGTTACCTAAAATGTCTCCTGCATGAAAATAATATGCACAAGAACAATATTGGATAGGCACACTACGTTCGTACAACGATCATCTTTAAAATTTGAATAAATCTACATAAAGGGTAGTCTTTCACACATTGGGATCGTATATGTTGATTAATAATATGTCTATTGCAATTATGTTACAATGCATTATGAGATAGTAAATAATAATAGTCACCGATTATAGTGAGGCATATATGCTACCGAACATATTATAGTTCAGTGAGGATGTCTGTGATTAAATAATTAGTACGGCATTAGTAAAGAGTGGGCCTCTTACTCAGTAAATAAATTGATAACTCCTTAGGCTCCGATATAATATAATAGATGATAGCTCATTTCTCAAGATACCGTATAAAACCTGAACCACCTACAAACCGGTGACTCTGATTAACAGCACATTTGACATTGCTGATCACGAATACCTTCTCCTTTATCTGAGTAATGATAGTTATACTACTAGCTTGCCTGTTCCGAGTGCGCTTTACAGCCACACTTCTTACGAACCGTCCGTAAGAGAGCTCAATACTTTATCTCCTAATATTCGCTATATCACGAAAACGTAATATCCTAACCCAATGATGTAGTAAGGGACTTTACGTTGCCTTTCTGCTCAGGGTGAAGAAAACTGCGACTTAGCTCGACTAACCCGGTCTCTCGATTGTGGGTATAGCCGAGTAAGGGGTGTGCGGTGGACCTATTGGCTCGGCGGTAATTATGTTTCGCTCTAGGAGGCTTAAACGCATGCGATTGCTTCTCTCTCACCCCTGTGGCGCACGTGGTTTCTCCGCTCTATTGTGTGAGTCCTAGCCGGCTCGTATTTCGAGTTCCTCGTTTGTGTCTCCGCACTCTCTCGTAGCACTAAGACGAGCCACGCCGCAACAAGAGTGTAATTCACAATCGGTCTTTACTAAGCGTGGGCTTGTTCGTAGCTTGAGAACCGATATGTCTAGCGTCTCGGCGGTTAATATATGAGTAATGTGCTGCTCTGTCTCTTTCTTCGCTCCAACCCAGTCTCGAATACTCGCTCCTCCGTGCGCTCACTCGTGCCTAAACCGTGTGATGGTGCTTGTCTCTCTCACGAGCAGCGTCCACAGAATGCTATTATACTAGTATATCGACCATAAGTGTATACCGATACCTCACCGATGTCCTTCACTCGGACGTGGAGTGTTGTTCAATCTGCATACTCACTGAATCTCTTACAGTGATCAGCTACATTATCCTCTCCATGTTTTATACGGGTTAATGTCGCTTATTAACGTGATATTATGATCCCTTCTCGACTTACGATTATATATATAACCCTACCGACATAAATACTACTATACTCCCACCTCTTCCCATGAGTCTAGTTTTAACGTTGAGTTTATTGAGTTATTCCTAATATAATTATAATTTCGCTTATTTAATAGATCTATACCTCAAATTATATATCATCCACCTTACTTGCAACCAATTCTTTGCTCGAGCCGGTATAGTACATACATTTGTACATGATATGATGTCGTCCGTTGTGTTTGTGTACGATGTTTTGTGCACCTAGGACATTCGTATATTGCCTGCAGAGAGAGTAAGTGATCAAGTTATACACTGAGATGCCAGGTCAGAGATAAAGGATATATTTGTACCAAGGATAACTTTACCACCTTCCTCAATATTTTATTACAAATATTTTAGCTCGAGAAAATCTCCCCACTTATGAGCTTTAATCTGAGGACCAGTACGAAGTTCCTACTTCACACGTTATATTGACTATACGCTATTTCAATTGTTGGGGTATCATACCTAAGGCCCTAAAGTAGAGTATATATGTATATTGAGCTACACATATAACATTTACCCCCTCTATAACAAATATAAATACCTTCTACTCTAAATATATTTCACTCCTTATCATATCTGGCACCATTATTTCTTCTGTCCTACTTGACCAATATCTCACATTGTATTACTCTCTCATCCAGGCATTCACTTTACTGACTCCAATATTTACTTATTTTTTCAGTGTGATCTCCAAGTACGGTTATCGATATTCTACCTAAGGCTAACTTAACTTTCCGTACTATTATAACATATCGCTTATTACTCCATAAACGACTAATCTAATCGCTCCTTTCCACATTAGGAACCAAACCTATCTACACGCGTACTATTTCTAATTAATTCTCATACTCTCATATTTTATAATATCACCTTATTATCATTCACACCATACACAACTCTATATCTAATTAACTATATATAAAGGCAGTAGAGTTGGATGATTTCTTACCACAACCTAACAAGCCTCACTTATAGAATATCCTTATATATTATGAACAAATATTATGAATTTTTATATATATATCTATATATCATTATATATTATTACTACAGTAACCCATAATAGGTCTCCTAATATCATATTTATAACTAAATGTTAACACAGGCAACAATATATACAAACCTCATCATAATATTTCTGTATAATAAACTAACTAGCGTATGCATATCTATAAAGACTTTTATAGTTATACCTTTTTACGATCTCAATAATCCAACGATATATTATTTAAATTATGTATATAACAATCTACACCTTACTCATATTTATGACATGCATTATCTATAAGCTTTCTATACTGCTATTAATATACTAATATACCCTAGTATACTAATATCATTATCCGAATTTCTCCTCTTTTCATATACCATACATAGTTATATAATATATATATATATATATGTCTACTAAATAAATATAATTTATTAATAACTCAGTATATCCTTTATATATATGTATTATCTCACTAGATTTATACTGTAATACTATATATGAATATATCACTATATCTAGTATACTATCATATATTAATATACTTTCAACATATTATCGATAGGGTATATGTACTATGTCCTATTACTCAACTCTAATACTATAACCTATTATAACCTTTAATATCATCTTATCTACGTATATTTTACTATTATTCGCAAAGCTCTACTATCTACTATTTATATACACACCCTGCAATATAAAATATCTCTATATCTATTAACTACTATTCATTCTATTCAATAAAATATATACTCTTAATTAAGGGGAGACTTCATTATATCGTGCCACATACTAATAATACACATATATATATGAATATATTAATTCATTACACTCTGATCATCTCACAAGTGAGATTAATCGCAGAGTGCTAGCACTAGGGCACCCTACACTCTATCGATCCTAGTCCATTTGCTTTTCATCATATTTCATATATTTTCATTAAATTATCTAATATTCATATATCATACTACTACTTATTGATTACTCTCAATCTAAGATTACAATAATCTTTCTATAATTATTATTATTTATTATTTATTATATTATTATCTCAATTATTAATTCTAACTTCGTTCTTAATATATTTACTAAAATTTATGTGATTATTATCATTATGCATAATATATATGATAAACGTCGTTCGTGATTCTTATTAATATCAATTCTAAGCCGAAGGCGAATGAGTTTCCAATATCTTATTTGATAAAAAAATATCTTAAGGTTACAACTGTAAACTAAGTGCATATTTTTGCAGAGTATTCGATGGTGCTTTGATATACACGTAGAATGTACAATAGGGAAAGTCAAGAACTTACAACTCACCTTATTATTAGATTTCTTTATTATACTATACTCCTATAACAAATTATATTATCGAAGGTTTAAAACCTACTAGATAAGTGAAATTATATAGCCGAGGAGCGTACATATGAATAACATATTTATGAGAAATTTTTCCTGATGTATTATATAGCCTCTCACTCGTCTAAAAGAATCACCATCTGAACGTTATCTAGATATTTGGTACCAAATTCAGTACAAAATAACTCATACGAAGATGGATAAGGATTATAATAATGTAATGTTTAGTATACTTTTTTCCTAATTAATTGATTTAAAAGGATAATATATATTTCATAATTTTTTATACTTTAACAATATAGAACCAAATTGCTGGAAAGATTTCTAACCTCCTATTATCTAATGTTAATGATATAGATAGTAACTTATGAGGTTTTGTTATATCATCTATATACTTTACGTTTATTATTTACTTTTTCGACAACATTGTTACTTGCCCCTCTATAACTTAGGCTTCCTCTCTCCTTTAACGTGCTTTATCCCCTTTATTGACCAAGGATGAACATGGACTCTTCATTTTACACGTTTCAAATTTGCTCCAACTTCTGGGCCTTGGGTTGCTTCTCAGCTTCAACTTCCGGTTCTCAACTTCCGGTTCTACTCTTGCCAATTTAGATAGGAATTCCCTATTGAACAGCCTCAACCTTGTAAAACTCTACCTTTTTATATCTCTTTTCCAAAAAAACTCTTCAACATTCTTACCTCCTTCGACGACTCTAACGTTTCTCTTGTAAATAACAAACATTCTTCGTCTGAACATAAACAACAAATAATCTTAGAAACCTAATATCGCTATGGTTGCTAAGGTGAACTCAAAGAAGCTTCCAGCATTCTTATCTTCTTCGACGAGTCTACCGTCTTGTGATCAACAGCATTTTTGGTCTGAACATATACACAACAAATAATTTTGGAAACCTAATATCGCTATGGTTGCTAAGGTTAACTCAAAGAAGCTTCCAGCATATCTTCTTCGACGAGTCCACCGTCCTGTGATCAACAACATTCTTGGTCTGAACATAAACAGGAGATAATCTTGGAAACCTAATATCACTACTGTTGCTCAGGCTACGAAAATTATTTTCTTTAGCACTATGTATGAGTTTAATCCACCCTTGTAAGGAGTACTGTTCTCACATATGGGGGCCTTCCAGTTTCACCCTTCTATTGGATAGTGGTGAGTCTAAGGCTAAGAGATTAATAAACTGTCTCATACTTTTTAACTTTCTTGACCCTATGCTTCTGCGCTTGGGTCCCTACTTCTTTTGTATAGGGACTACAATGGCAGGTGTTCTAGGGAGCTGATTTCTCGTATTTTACCACCATAAGACATCCTCGTAGAACAGAGGAGTGTCTTGATTTCATGCGAATTTTATGTGGAGATTGGTAATTTGAGATTTCATACTGTAGTACCTCCTTATTTCCACCACCTCTGTGATGTGAAATTCCCTGCCGTCACTTACTTTCCCTTCTGTATTAAATCTTCTTCACTTTAAGGATTTGATATAGGTTTGAGCTTGAATGGACTCTCTTGTTTTGTTTCTGCCTCCTTCTTGAAAAGGGTGCTGCTCTTGAGTGTTCTTAACTACTACTACTACTACTACTACTACTACTACTACTACTACTACTACTACTACTACAACTAATAATAATAATAATAATAATAATAATAATAATAATAATAATAATAATAATAATAATAATAATAATAATAATAATAATGTGAGAAGTAATAATAAAAATAAAATAATAATATAATAATAATAATAATAATAATAATAATAATAATAATAATAATAATAATAATAATAATAATAATAATAATAATAATAATAATAATAATAATAATAATAATAATAATTGCAAATTTCGAAAGACAGTAAGTAACAGTGTTTTTTCTCACAAACTCCTGCGTTATGACTAAGTCAAGCCATTATGTTACTTTAATTTATTCTGCTTAATGGTTTTAGAAAATATGTGTAATATAGTAATCATGGAGTGTAATGAACAGTTTGCACGAAATCAATAATTACTAGATAGGTAAAGTTAGTGAAACTCCCTATTTTTTTTTTTTTTTTTTTTTTAAGAACATTAATTCTGAAATAAATATGACCATGAAATGAACGAATTTTCTTATTTTATTTTAAATTAGTCTTTAATACCACAAGTTCCACAAGTTTTAAGACTTTTTAAGGCTGATAAAATATGTTTTTGTTGAAAAATCAACGCAAAGTCTTATTAAAACAATTAAAAAAGATTTTAAAATGAATTTTAGAATTTTACGTGACCGTTAAGAAGGATAAGAGTTGCAGCAAAGGAGAGCAAAGAGGAAAAAGATTGTGAACTTGTGGTATCTTGGAACTAAAATTCACTTTTGCTAAAAACGACCATAAGTTGGTGACATTAATAGAAATATTTTCCATTGCCTGCTGCTGAACGTTCAAAAGGAAAATCAGACATTAGTGTTACAGGAAGAAAGTACCTGTATGGAGTATGTTAAAACATGAATGACGAATATAGTGATATAAGTGGACGAAATAAAAAACACAAACCTGGTGACTAAGTCTTTTAGTAGCATGTGAAAGGACGAATACTAAATTAACTTATATATATATTGATATTAAGTTTAGTTTAATCAAACGTTTTAGATTTTGATTGTAAAGAAGCATCTGGAAGAGCAATTTGACTATCACTGATCAACAAATTTTTGATGATTGAATGTTATGATGAAGCTTATATCATATTTTTATTTTCTTTTTAAAGCCGCTGAATACATTCATGATGCTTAAACTAATTGATTAGTTCTTTTTTGTAAGATAAAGCGTTTTCAGAATTAGGAGTACAATTAATATGAATACAATATTATTTACCGTATCAGTGCCTTTTTTTTTGGCCTGTTTATGGTGTCTTGTTCCAAAGGAATCCCTTTTCACCATTCAACAATTATCATCTAACATAACAACACCCACTTTCCTTTGTGTTTTATACACATTCCAGATCGTCCCAACCAATTCTTGAATACACTTGACCTATGTTTCACCACTACATTCGCGCCTATCGGTAAATCTGACCGCAGCATTATATCTCTTAATTATAATACTTTCTCTACAACAGATCCAATCTAAGTGTTTCTTCTGTCACTTTAA
Organism: Trachelipus rathkii; assembly: GCA_015478945.1. Lineage (NCBI taxonomy): Eukaryota > Metazoa > Arthropoda > Malacostraca > Isopoda > Trachelipodidae > Trachelipus > Trachelipus rathkii. The sequence goes on from JABUQX010026899.1 coordinate 68,278, forward strand.
TCGGGCCGATTGGGGGCCTTCGCGTGGCTTCTAAGTTAACTATAACTGGAGAGTTTGCTTTGACTCTGAAAACACTTCAGTTTCTGCCGAAAGGTGTGAGCTGTAATCGTTGATGGGATGAGCTGGTTCATTTTTTCATCGATTAAATCTTTCTCTCTTCAAAATCTATGGTTCTTTCGCGCTTGTTCTCGAGCCATTCAGGCTAGAGACAGTGCGTATCGGAAGTGGAAAAATTCTCGTTCTCATACCATCCTCGTAATTTTCATTCAGCTCGGAATCGTTTCAGGGATACTATTCGTTGAGCAAAGGGGACTCTCATAAAACGAAAGTGCTTTTACCTCCTCGGTTCTCCTACAGAAAAATCTTTCTGACCTCTTGCCGAAAACATCTCTAACAGCTTCTGTAAATCAGCATTTCTTCCTATTATTCGCTCTAAAATTCTGCAGCTAATATTACAACTCTTTGGCTTCCTGTTTTCCTCTTAATCAGCCTTGGACGACTCTGACAATCCTCCTCCTTCTCCTCCTTCTTCTGTCAGGTATCCCATGCATTTACTTGTTACTACATTTGACCGGATGCATGGGCTCCTGAAATCTATGAACCTCTCTGAGTTTTAAGAGATTGTGCTTCTGAGCTGGCACCGCCCCTGCTTTAACTATGCTCTCTATGCCTCAATACTAGCACTTTCCCTCAGTGTTGGAAGCACGTATATGTTTAACCTATTCTGAAGAAAGGTAGCCTCTCTGATCCTTTTAACTATTGCCTTATAGCTCTCACTTGTATTCTGTTTAAGGTCTTTGAAACCCTTTTCAACTCTCATTTTTAGATCATTTGGAATCTTATTTACTTCTTTCTGATCACCAATACAGCTTTCGTCGCTCAAGGTCCTTTGGTGATATACATCATATCTAACCGATTTACGATTTTCCGCTCTTAGTGACTATGGGGAGACTTGTGTGGTGGCGTTTGACATATCTAAGTCGTTTGATCAGGCATAGCAAGCGTCACTACTTTCCAGGCTCCCCTCCTTTGGGTCTCCTCCTTCTCTTTGATTATTTATCTCTAGCTTTCATCCAAATCATTCAATATCGGCTGTTGCTGATGAGGCGACTTCTTATTCCTTCCCTGTCAATAATGGTGTCTTAAGGGTTCTGTCTTATCTCCTATTCTATTCCTACTTTTCATTAATGATTTTCTCATCTGTTCATCTGATTCTGTCCATTCATATGCCATTGACGTGACCTCCATTCTTCAACTCATTTCAAATCTACTCCACCTTTTGCGTTTAGAATTGCCCCTCGATTTAAATTTCTGATTCTGTTTTTGCAAATCTGGATAGACTTTCCAGGTGGGGTTGTCCATCCTTGTAAAATTAATTCTTTAAAAAAGCTGCTTCTACAAATCTCCTTCTCTAGGACAATTTCTAACTTTCCTATCTCTTTCGATGGTTCTCTCGTCTTTCCTGTTGACAATATAAACATCCTTGATCTTAACATAAACCAAAAAAAATGTCTTGAAAACCTCACATTATAATGTTGCTAGGGCGGTCTCAGAGAAGCTGGGGGTTCTGCTTAGGCTAGGAGAATTTTTTTCCTTTTTTCGGATACTCCAACTATATAAAGGTCTTATCCGCTCTTGCATGGAGTACTGCTCTCATATTTGGGGAGGCTCTGGTTTCACCCGACTTTTGGATAGGGTCGAGTCAAAGACAAAAAGTTTTATTAAATGTTCCATACTTTCCAGTTCACTTGACTCTCTATATTTGCAACGTAATGTTGGAGCTTTTTACCACTTCTATAGGTACAGCAGCGGCAAGTAACCAAGGGAACTGACCATTCATGTGCCACCACCTTTATGACACCCTCGTAGCACAAGGGGCCCAGTGTTTGCACATGAATTTTGTGTTGGTATTAGCAATTCCAGACTTGTTTGTTGTGGTGCTTCCTTCTCTCCAGTCACCTCTTCTGGGAAATTATCTTTCATCTTCTGTGTTTAATGCTGAATTTAATCTCCCTCACTTTAAATCCTGAGGTCCTGAGGTCCTGAGGTCCTGAGTCTGCTCTCATCTGGGAAATTTGCGTTAGATGGTGACACTTATATGTGTTTTACGAGCAGTAGTGATAACTAAAAAAACAAAAAATAAATAAAAACAGTACAACTACTACCCCCATTATTATTATTATTATTATTATTATTATTATTATTATTATTATTATTATTATTATTATTATTATTATTATTATTATTATTATTATTATTATTATTATTATTATTATTAATTAAAATTATTATTATTATTATTATTATAATTATTATTATTATTATTTCAGTATAATTATTATTATTAATAATACTAATTTTTTATTAATATTATTATCAATATTATTTATTATTGATATTAGTATTAAAATTTTTTTTAATATTATTATTATTATTAATAATATTAATTATATTAGTAATAATTTTAATAGTACTATTACTGCTAGTTTTAATAATAACATTAATAATAAAAATTAATATTAATAATAATAATAATTGTAATATTAATAATTTTTATATTAGTAATATTAACATAAATAATTTTAATAATAATAATAATAATAATAATAATAATAATAATAATAATAATAATAATAATAATAATAATAATAATAATAATAATAATAATAAAATATTGATTTTCAAATATAAAACTTAGGAGTATAATTTCTTCTCTCGGTTGACTGATACAATTTTATTTTTAGAAAACTAAAATGAAGCTCCTATAGAATGATTTTTATTTTATTTTAACCAGCCGTGGGTTGCACTACTATGTTACATTGTTGCATTGATTACATTGTTACATTTTTAAATTGATCACATTGTTATATTGTTTTAAATTTTTTTTTTATTTCATATTTTCTTTTTATAAATTTTATTTGGGAACATCTGTTTCTGTATTGTAAATTATCTTAAAAGTAGAAATTGGGCCTGAAATTATAAAAATTTACTGAATGAAATTTTTAAATGTAGAAAATATCTTAGGTATATTAATAGATTTTAAATTTTTTAATAATTTACTTTAAAATAAAAATATATATATATATATATATTTTTACTAATATTATTGTTGTACCCTGCTTATGTTTAATGTTCGAGGTTTTAGTACTATTTTTATACATACAAGTTAATCGTCGATGTAAACAAAACTGTGTAAGTCCTAAAATTCTATACGTCTTTGTATATTGACATGAGGAGCCATTATATATAATGCATCAGTAACCAATCGATGCCAAGTTAGTGCTTCAGTCTCGGGCAACAGAGGTTTATTTGAGATATGCCAATACAAATTCTTATAAATCAACTATTGTAAGATATTTTCTGTCATATTTGAGAATTTGCCCAGTTTATTTTTACTATATATTTTTTAAAGCATACTAGTAAATTGAGATTTAATTTTAATTGAGAACATTTTATGAAATTAATATTTTTTCTATGAATATAATGATGGAGTATAAAAAATTGTAGAAAACACAAAAAGTTTGATTACCAAAGAGTCAAAATAGGTAACATAATCAGGAATAGGAGGTATTTCATGACATCGCTTAGATTGTAGGAAGGAACTGTAAAAAATAAGTCTAGTGATGATCTTGGAAACTCAGGAATGAATTCATTATTAAAAAAATAATAAAAAAAAGTAGAAAAACGATTGGAAGAGAAAATTAAAAACAAATCGCTAGACTTGCTTATAGATTTAACAATTAGGTGGCGAGCTAATTACTTAATTAAGAATAATTAAATAAAAGAAAGAATATTCTCGAGTTGGAAAGATATCGGGAATCTGAACGCAATATTTCTTTTGAATATGAATTAACAACTACAGTAGGCAGCAATGATTCATGTAGTCCTTTTAATGGATCGGAATATGATATACAGAAAAAGGGAAAGGATCTACGAGTCTTAAAGAGCAAATATCTCGAAGAATATGTGGTATTTCGTAGGAAGGTATA
>JABUQX010026900.1:0-12500 GCA_015478945.1 Trachelipus rathkii
CTAGAGAAGAGATTGCTTAAAAGAACTCTAAAAATTTAAAAAATGAAAAAAATATGTATATGATCCTAAAAAAATAAAATAAATCGAATATATATAAAATGTTACATTAAATACACAAAGATGTCAACAACAGGTTTGAAAACAGTCTGTCTTCCAATTATAGCTGGGTAACTGTAGTCAAGATAACAATTTTTTATCTACTACTGTCAGTTCCCTTGCATGTGGGATACGCTCTTTCTTTAAATTCAAATTTCATTAAGCGTTGGGACGGCGGTGTTATATCGACAATACAAGTGAAGAGTGGATAAGCAAATGAATCGGCAAATATTTTTGTCAGCACCGCCGACTGATTTCCAAGTGCTGTTGACGATCACTACTTTAGTAGTAAGACAGTTACAGCCGATGTGCTGAGTGGAGTACAGAAGGATTTGCAAGATTGACAACTTAACCTTGTATATAGTCTATGACACATTAAATAAGATCGATTATCTGGTAGATTGTGGCTCTATAAGGAATATCCTGAAGGCAAATGCTACTGACCATCACAAAAGCACCTATAGGGTATATTCCTTACTTTGCAGCTCAACAATTCAAAAATTGCTATTTATGATATCAAAAATAAATGAATGAGTCACAGAAGATTTTACTCTTCGTCAGCGGGATTCGAACGTTGGACTCCGCGCTTTGCTAGTTTAGACAACAACCGTTATGCTCTTAAACCAACTAGCGCCATCCTAACCGTCCCAAAATAACAGGACGCTTCAAACCGTAGTTTTTAAAGCACCCGGTTTTCTCATCCCATAAATGCTGAGTACTCAAAGGCCTGGCATTTTAGGGTTATCATTTTTAAAGAATTTTGAGATGGGCATTGATTTATACAACTTGATCTTATTACAAAGACCTCAGCTCACAAATAATCACCTTAAAATTGACGTAGGAAATAGCTGAATTTTCAATATCTAATGACATGTGCACAATGCTTTCTTGCCTGGCCTCCAATCTCTCCTCTCTCTTCCCTCCTCCTCCAGTAACTATTCCTTCTAGCTCTAAAAATTTTAAATTGATCATCTTAATCGAACATATTCAGAGTTATTTGTAACAGCCCGTCTATCTAACTCCGAAACCATCATATTCATAAAATTGAACAGCAAACATGAACGGTTGGGCGAACACCATTTTTGAAAAATACGTATCAGAATAAAAAATAAGAGGAAATGACGCACAGCCTCTTAATACGGTGACGGACCGGCCAAGAAACTTCTTGACGAAGAAGCCGCTTATTATTCCAGAAAAACGTGGTAACTACGAACTAGCAAATCGCTTACCCTTACCAAGCGGGCAACATCAAAGGGAGCCTCTACCAATCTCCCCTGCAGACCGAAAGGAGGGTCGCCCGCAACAAACTCTTATGCACCACAACAACAGGCAGAGCTTTGACCAACCTAGTGCCACTGGAGTCCTTTATGCGCGCCGCAGCAATTCCCTCTGGTCTTTTCGGCCATGAGTTGTTCTGGAGAAAAGCGGAAATCGAGTCAGATAATTTCCGATTTAGGGAGCTGAAGCAAAAGACGCGGAGATACAAACCCTAATGACTCCCGCACCTGGCAGGATGGCAAGTCAAACCTGAAGGGGAGTCGTCTATACACAAGGCTCCCTCGACTTAACCCAGGCATTTTACGGGGTGTGCCATTGGCCCCCGACTCGCAGAAAGTACTTGCAGTGCATCAAACATCCAACGTCGTCGGAATCCTATCACAGCGGACACGGAAAGCCTTCCCGATGGGGCGTTTAGTCTCCTCCCCCTTCATATTTCAAGCTTACATTGACACAGTCATACAAGGCCCCCAAATACCTCATATGCCTACTATGGATGATCATTTTGATCACACCACCCAGACAGAACTAGGAAGCACAAAAATCCCTCCTGGAGAAGGTGCATGAAAGAGATTAAAATACGTACATATCAGCTTAAACGCCCACGAAAGTGCCAATGTTGCCCGAAAAGAGATTGTACTAACTCTGGGATTATAACATATCAAACGCGAAAAACGGGCTGCAGACCAAATCAATGATAAGAATAAGGGGACATCCTAGACAACCCCGAAGCCCTTAGGACCCATCAAAGGAATTATAGAGAGTTCTCCTGGGAAAGATAGGTTTTTACCGCAGTAGTACTCCGCTTTTCGCTGAAATCACAGCGCCCCTCAATCTGTTCTTAAAAGGTAAACCGTACTCGAACCGCGCCGTATCTGCTGGAATTCAATAGCGGATAAAGCCTCTTCGAAAATGCTAAAAAGGCTGTTAGTAAAAATGCCTCTGTGCTTGCCTATCCAGGCACCTCCTACGCAATTATAAAAATTATCAATACATACATACCAATGTATCTACCGCTGCAGTCATCTTGTCCACTACTGCAGGGGCGATTGCAGCCGGTATTGCATTTCTTAATAAGTTCGGGTCCTCGTCTCCCCACAGAAAGGAAATTATGATCAGGCCTTAACCAAAACTGCTAGTGGCTGCCTGACGAAGGTCTTCCAGGAAGTACGGTATGCTTCTCACAAATAAAGAATATTAAAATAGAAACGCTTAACAAATGCTGATAAATAAATATAAAAAGATACAATGATGATAAGAACTTTAAATGTAGGGGAAATATATATATTTCAAGAGAATTAAGTAGTTACAAAGTTTTTTGTTGATTTACTCACGAAAAAAGACAAATCCGTCTGTGCTAGAATATTTGCTAAATAAAATAACTAATTCCACTTTAACTGGCAATTGATTTATTTCAGTTCATTCGCCTCTTTCCTATGGTCACGCATTGTTGACCTTCATGTTCATGACTATTCTTCAGTTTTCATCAGAGGTTGCTAAGGATGCTTCACCGAAACTGGCATTTATGTGATGTTTTTGTTAACCAAAGATGGAAGTGTTCTGTGCGAAGACCCAGATGAGAACTCGTTAGATGAAGCTGCTAGAGCACTTCATATATATGGTTCAAAAAGCAGTCGATGCCGTTATTTCCCTCTTACCTCTCATGAACACCTAGGGTCATAGATAAACTTAAAATGCTGAGAAACTGTGTGCTATCGGAAGCGAGTTTTATGAAGATTTCACTCTTCTTATATGCCACTTTGTACTCTTTTAAAATGCCAAAAACAGAGATTACTCGAAAAATTTTCATCCTCACTATGATCTACATTTCCAAAGGTTGCCTACGAACGAATTCAAATTGCAGCCGTTGTAATGAATAATTCCATATACTATTCTCTAGTATGATAATTTTACCATTGCTTTACCTGTTGTTGTGACATGCTTTTGCGAATCCCACTAATGGAGATCCATATTCCAGTAAATTTTAACAAGCATGCGTGAAAGAGAAGATAAGTGATTCAATGAAGTTAAAGTACCTCGATAAACCGTGTAAGACTTTTTAGTCATTCAGTGGAACAGTCTGCTGTTCGCAGAGATGGAACAATGGATTCTTTTGAAATATTATATGCTGCATCTCTACTCCACTGCTTTTGATTTTGTTTCAAAATTTTATCGCATATTTTGTTAATTCGTACGTAATAGTCAGGCTCATTACTGTATCTATCCGTAAACCATTGCCATTCCATTACTGGTAATGGAAAGAATGAAATGATCTCTTAATCTCATTCTGCCTATAACTCCTTCAGATCATCAACATAACGTACTTTTTGAGCATAACTTTCGGCAAGCATTCAAAGGGAGAGAGAGAAATTAATAAAATATTATCGGACATCAAGTACCCACGTCATAGAGGAAGCCTTCTTAGCACAGTATTTAAATTTCTTTTGTACAACATTTCCTTCCTGGTTAGGAAGAGAACGAATCAATAGATACTAAAAATCGTTAAGATTATTTTTGACATTCAAAAGTTTACCAAGAGGTTCACATGGCCCTTAGTAATCCAACTATTAGCCACAGAAAACGTAACCTTTGTCTATGCATAGGTTTACATGATTCCCAACCCTAAAGTCAAAGCTCTGTAGGGGTTTTATATTTGTAGCCATTTTGGAAAGTCTCCAGTCTTTACCAGCAGACAGCACCATTTTCTGACCAAGATAAATTAAACTTCTTTTAAATAATTAGGTCTCCTCACTTCGAGTTCCATAAATTATTGTTAATAATTAATTATAATTTTATATTATTAATTATTGTAAATCTGCAGGTATAGAAATATAAATTACTGTGAAGATCAAAGAACGGAGGCGAGTTTGGGTATGATTGATTGAATTTGGAAGTGGTGTAATAAAGGCGTTTATAGAGTTTATAGTTCCAAGGGATTGGGAGAGAGCAGTAATAGTACCCTTATAAAGGGTGGGGGTAAGGGAGATAAGAAGGAAACTGTTAGGAATTATAGCGGGAATTAGGGTTATTGACAGTTGTATGTAGGGAAGATATATTGCGGTTATTTTTGTCGAAAGGGAATCTGCGTCGAAGTGACACTGAAAGGAACTTGATGGTGAAAAAGAACAAGTGTGCCGTATTTAGGAGTTGGTAGAGGTGTGTGTGGAATCAAATCTTTACATTTGAAAACAAAATGATCTGTATGAGAACAATGCATGGAAGAGAAGAAGGAATAAATTGTAATTTATTGTTTTTGGATTCTGCAACAGGCGTTAGCATAGGATTTAATATGGGGAAGCCCTATGCACGGTGTGGGGGGTGTTAGTAATGATTGGTAGTTGTTGTAGGCTCTTGAGTTTGAAATTCAAAGTTGTATGACGATAGTATGAGCTGTCGTGTTGAATAAACTGTTTTTCAAAAGTGATTGCTTTAATAGAATAGCGGAGTGAGTGAGAGGCACGGATCTAATGTGTTATGTGCCCTTGGACACACCCATCACCCACTTTCAATTTGTTTATATGATGGGGCTTAACTGAAGAATTAGAGATGGGGGAACGCGTAGAGGTGCAGGAAATGGTTTGTTAGTGATTATATATTATGATGGAGAATGGAGTTAGTGGAGGGGTGGCCCCTACCTATTACTATGCGGGATGATTTTGGGTTTGTGTTGGTGAATCTGAAGAGAGTTGATTGGGAGGATTGGTAGAGAGATTTGGCAAGGGTGTGTAAAAGGAAAGGAGTGGATTGAAAGTAAACGTAGATAAAGGTAAGGTTATGGTTTGTAAGTTGAGGACAGTTTATTAGTTTCTGTGAAGTTAGTTTAGATGGTGAGCAGCTGGAACAAGTGTCTGAGTTTTTTAAATATTTAGGATTAATGCTTGGATGAAAACGAGGAACGGATGATGCAGAATGTATTTTAAGGAAGTGTAGTTAAGTTGTTTAGGTTTGAGTTTTAGTTTTATTTCTGAACTTATTTAGTATATATTTTTTTTATTTTAATTAATTTTATAGTACTTAAATTTTTTAACTTAGGATTTGAGTTTCATTTTTTTTTTCTTTTAGTTGTAGGTTTTAATAAATTTTGCAAGTGTTAGTAAAGTCTGTTTAGGCTTTAAAGTTTTAAGTTTGGTTTTATTCCAGGTATATTGTAGTATAAATTTTTTATTTAATTGATTTTAGTGCTTAAACTTTTTAAGTTAGGATTTAGGCGTTTGTTTAATAAAAGAACACCCGCTCTTACTTCTTGTGTTTTTGTTTCTATGTTTATTTGTGTGTGCTTGTTTGTAGGGGAGTGGTGTGGTGTTGTGTAGTATGTGTGTTTGTTGTGAGTATTGTTGATGATGGCATATTTGCATAGGCTGGGTCTTTCTATTTAACCTTTACCAAAAATCCGCGGTCTTAACTTTTTTAAAATTCTAACTTTTGCCTTCTGTGGAAATATCACCTATCTAGCTCTAACCTAACCTAACCTTTGTGTCTTCGAAAACTGCTTCAGATGGCTAAGAATTCACCCTCTAACTCGATTTAACGGTAATATCTAACTATAACTTATTCATAATTTCCGTCTGAAAGCGGTGGAGTGTGTGCCTGTTAATCGTTTGACGGCAATGAGCAGGTTTACATGCCTTTCTTCACTAAAGTCTTTGCTCTCCTCATAATCCATGGTTCGATCGTGGCTGTTCTCTGGCCATTCAGGCTAAGAGACAGCGCCATATCGGGAGTGGAAAAATTTGCCTGCGTTCTCTGATCACTCTCCTAATTTTTCATTCTGCTAGGAAATCGTTGGCAGGGATACTCTTCGACGAGGAAAGCGGGCTTTCATCAAAACGAAAGTGCGCTAACCTCCTTGGTTCCCTTACTAACAAATCTTTTTGGCCTCTTGCCAAAAACATCTCTTAAACAACTTCTGTAAATCTGCCTTTCCTCCTCTTTATTCGATCTGATGATGGCTCTGTTACTAACTCTCCAACTGAAAGGCATCAATTCTCTTCGGCCCTCTCTCTAAATTTTCCTCTAACGAACTCAACACCCTGGGACGATTTGGCATTCCGCCTCTCCTTCTTTGCCTCTCCAGGTGTTCCTTATGTCTTTGCCTGTGGATTACAATTTGATCGGGTGCATTGGGCTCCTGACGACTCTATAGAAACGTTAGGAGAGGCGGGAGGGCTTGCCGGATGGTCATCCCTCTCCCGAGTTTGATGGATGTGTTGCTTCCGAGCTTGGCCCCTCCCCTCGTTCAACTATATTTCTCTATGCTCATACATAACACTTTCCTTCATGTTTGAAAGCACGCCCAATTCTCCAACTCTATTCCGGAAAAAAAGGAAGCCGCTTTCCGCTCTGATCCTTCTAAACTATCGCCTCCCTATTAGCTCTCACCTGTATCATATCTAAGATCTTTGAAACAATTCTCACCTCTCTAACTCTCACTTTCTTAGACCATCTTGGAATCTCATTCCCTTCTTTCGACGCCAGTTACGGTTTTTCGGCGTTCGAGGGGTCTACTGGTGATTGATACATTTACCTAATTTAACGATTTTTATGGTTTTTCCGCACCTCAGGAACTACGGGGAGACTTCGTGGGTGGCTCTTGACATGATCCAACAGCCATCTTGACCTGGTATGGGCATGCGTCACTTTGACTCTCCAGCTCCCCTCCTTTATTGGGTTTCCTCCTCTCTTTGCTTTACTTATGTCTAGCTGTCTTTCAAATTTGCTCAATATCGCTGTGGTGATGGAGGACTTCTCTCTTCTTTCATCCTTTAAATTTATCATTATTGGTGTTCCTCAGGGTTTGTCTTATCTCCTACTTTATTCTTTTATTTTCATTAATGTTTTTTTCTCACCTGCACATTAACTCTATCCACTCATATATGCCGATGATCGACCCTTCATTCTTTCAACTCATTTCAATTTCTGCTCCCTCTTTTACTTTCCTAGAATTGCCTCTTTCGTTTCTTTTAATCTTTTCCAAATTTATTCTCGCTTGACTCTGGATAGAATTTTCCGAATTGGTCGTTCTCAACCTTTGTGAAATCAATTCTTTTAAAACTCAACTTTCTACAATTCTCCCTCTCTAAAACACCTTCTAACTTATAATATCTCTTTTAAATGTTTCTCTCGTCTCTCCTTTGACAATATAAAACATCCTTGCCTTAACATAAACAAAAAAAAAATATGTCTTGGGAAACCTCACATCACAACGGTTGCTAGGCGGGCCTCAAAAGAAACTGGGAGGAGTTCTGTTTAGACTGCGAGATTTTTTTTCCTCTTCTCAAGGACCGAATTTTTTTTGGGTCCATCCCGCCCTGTATGGAAGTACTTGTTCTCATATCTTGGGGGGCTCTGGTTTCACCCGGGGCTTTTGGACAGGGTGGAGTCAAAAGCACCAAATGGCTTATAAACTGTTCGTTACTTTCCAGTTTCACTTGACCCTCATATCTTTGAGGCGCGATGGTTGGTGCTTTATATCTCTTTTCTATAGGTACCGCGCGACAGGTGTTCGAGGGAACTTAACCGTTACCCACATCGCGCTTACCACCACTTTTACGACGCCCTCGCACAAGGGTTGCTGTGTCTGCGCACGAGTTTTCTGTGGTTGTGTAGGTAACTCCAGGCTAGTTTCGTTGGCGGTGCTTCCTTCTTTCCTGCACATCTGTTCTGTGGGATTTCTCTTTCCATGCTCCTGCTGTTTCCGTGCTGAATTAATTCATCCCTCAACTTTTTTAAACCTGCGTCCTGTGCTCATCGCGTAATTTGCGGTGTGGATGAAATTTACGTGCAACACCCCCTCCCTGAAAATGATGGCTGCTCTTGCCCGTGAGTGGTGGAAACAACTGTAAAAAAAAAAAAAAAAAAAACAGTAGGGAAAGTTGTGAACAATGGCAGGTGTGTGGCTGGTGCAATTAAATCGTTGGTGGACCGTAAAAGGACTAAGTTTCTTGAGTGCGCTAGGGTATTAAATGAGGGTATGTTGTTACCTGTGGTAATGAGGGTTGGTTGATTTTTTGATATTTTTTTTTTAAAAAAAAAATTCAAAAAAATCAAAAAATCAATGGATTTTTTTTTTTAGAATTTATTTGATTTTTATTTTTTCAGACCACAAATTGCCTTTTTTTTAACCCTAGGAACGGGTTTTCGGTCAATTTTTACTTTGAACACATACGGGTTCCATGGAGGTTTTGGGTAAAAAATAGGGACCCACCAATAATCTTCGTTACAAAAGACCAAGGTCATATTTTTATGCGAATTATAATATATTTTTTTGAAAAAATTTAGCCAATTTCCTATGAAAAATTAAAACTCAAGTTTGAGTTAACACGTGTGTTGAACTGCGTTTTGAGGGCGATATATAAAAATTTAACTTTTAAAAAAAAATACATTTACTCCTTAAAATTCTTTAAAAAAAATTGATAACTTTTTTTAATTTTCTCTCTTTTCTCTAAACATTTCTGATATCCTTAAACATTGAATTTTTGATATGCCTTCAATTCCCATCCCAATAGCTTTGCTTAGAAACCTGTTCAGGTAGGAAATTGGAAATTAAGCCTTTTTTTTTCAAACCCTTATTTTTTGGTCTATTATATATTATCGTGGGTCAAATGACCCACCTTAAAATTTTCGTTTAGAAAAACCAAGGTTCATTTTTTTCATGCCACTTATTTGTAATTTTTTTGAAAATTTAGCCAATTCATATTTAAAATTTAAAACTATAGCTTGACTATATACCTATAGCTATAACGTGCTGAATAAAAAAAACTGCGATACAAAAATTTTACTTGAAAAAAATCTATTTAAATTTTCAAAAATTAAAAAAAAATAGTAACTTTTTACTTTATTTTTCTTTTTCAAAAACATTTATGGAGATCATTATACATTGAATTTTGATATGCTGTTATTTATGTATGTATCTGTATTTTTATATGTAAACATACCTATATATATATACCGTATATTACCATATATATATTATATATATATATATAATATATAATATATATATATTATTATATATATATATATATATTATATATATATATTATCATATAATATATAATATATATATTTATATATATATAATATATAATATATATATATATATATTTATTAATAGTATAAAAATATTTATATATATATATATATATATATATATATATATATATATATATATAATATATATATATATATATATAAATATATATATATATATATATATATATTATATATATAGTATTAATATGGATTATATTATATATATATATATATATAATATTATTATATATATGGTATATATTATAATATATATAATATATATAATATATATATATATATATATATACCTATTATATATATATAATATAATATTTATATATATATAATATATATTTATACCAGATAATATATATATATATATATAATATTTATACATTATTCAATTATAATATATATAGGCCATTAGTTAGGCTAAGCTTATTAACCTTATATATACAAAAAGTATATATATATATATTAATATATATAATTATTATTTTATATATATATATATTATATATATATAAATATATATATATATATATTATTATATATATATATATATATACGTTTGTCGTTTGCTCTGAACGTTTTTACCGTTTTATACGTAAATGGGTTCCTCAGTTCAATTTTACCCACATAGGCTTATATTTCAAAAACTATAACAAGCACCTCAACGAACAGTCCACCCTCTTCAAAAGCTTCAAAAGCACTGCTATAAAATAATCAGTTGATGAATTACCACGCCCACAATTTTAATTAACCAATCAAAAAACGTGTTTGAGACAAAGCACTCGGTAAAAATTACACCATCGAACACCCGTTCTAGGGGGTTAATTATTTTTGAGATAAAATTTAGAGTAAGTTAATCCTAATTATACCTACATTAATAAAGTTTAGTTAAGTATATATAATTATTATTTAGTTTAATTAAGTTATTTAAATTTTATATAATTAAGTTATTTAAATTTTATGTATACACTGTATAATATCTGAGTAATCTAATTTTATTTATTTATTGAAAATAATTTGAAACTACATTGATGAATTTGCTTAGCATATACGGAATAAATTTTCTCGTTACAGTTAATAATATATATATTTTTTTGAATTTAATTGAGAAAAAAAAAAATTGCCTAAACAAAAAAATAAAAAAATCAATGATTTTTTTATTTCTTTGAATTTTTTAGCCATAAATTGTCTTTTTATTATTATTATGATAAAATAAGAAAAGAAATCAAATTGTTACCTCCTTAATAATATGGTTAGAAGTATTATTATTTAGATTAATTAACCTTATTTAAATATATATTATATAATTATAATATATATATATATTATTTATAATTATATTTTATATATATATAATATATATATTATATATTATATATATATATATATATATATATATATATATATATATTATAATAGATATATATTATATATATATTATATATATATAATACTATAAATATATATTAATATAATATCTTGAGTAATCCAATGTCCCACCAATATGCATATTGACAAATTGATGTAGGGATTTATTGTATAATCTTGTTATTATATAGTGAAAATACTATAATTAATCAGGTTAAGACCAAGGTGTAGGTCTAAATTTAGAGAAAAAAAGAAAAAAAATTTGCACTAAAAATCAAAAAAATCTTAAAAATGATATATTTTTTGGATTTTTTTTCTTTTGAATTTTTTTTGTATTGTGTGTTAGTAAATTGCCTTTGGATTATATATGTAGATTTCAAAATAAGTAAATAATCCTAATTTATTAACCTAATTTAACCTAACCGTAGGAAGATATAATTTAAAAATTTAGTTTATAAGTACTTTAAATTATAGTACATTTTTCTGAGAAATCAAATTTTAATTTATCTTTTTATTGAAAATGATTTGAAACTGTATTGATGAATTTTGGCTTACTCTATATAGATGAAATACACCTATCATTAATCAGGTGATAACTTCTTTGGTCATTTAGTTTAGGAAAAAAAAAAATTTGGCCCTAAAAAAAAAAAAACAAAAACCACGATGATTTATTTAAAATCTCGTGGTTTTTGTTGATTTTTTAAAGACAAAATAATTTTTATGATTTGAAAAAATTAGTCAAATATTGCTAATAATTACCAAAAATTTTCTAATTAATAAAAAAAAAAAAGGTTATGTTAATATATGTTTTCATTAGTACTTAAAGTTATATATATACTGGATAATATCTGAGTAATTCTAATTTTATTTATTTCTTTATTGAAATTGATTTGAAACTACATTGATGGATTTGCTTAAATATGGTGAAATATACTCATTCTATTTCACAATATAACTTAGAATTAATTAAATTTAGGAAAAAAATTTGCCTAAAAAAATCAATAAAAAAAAAAAAATCGTGTGATAGTTTTTTCATAAAAAAAAAAATTCGATGATTTTTAGGTCAACCCTGATTTAAATCAATTGATTTTACAGTTGCCAACCCTAGGTGGTAATGTTGTATCGAGGACTATAGGGGTCTGGAATAAGAGTATAATCTAAAGTTCAACGTTGGTTAGATGGACAACTTATGGGGGTATGTGTTGGGTGCTGAAAAGAATTGATAAAATGAGAATGAACGTATTAGAGAGTTTTGTGGTGTGAAGAAAGTGGTAAATGAGGAGAATAATGAAAATACGTTGAGATGGTTTGTGGTCAATATGGAAAGGATGAATGAAGGTCGGTTGGTGTTAAGCGGAATGTATAGTGGTGAGTGTTGTTGGGAACTCGACCGGCTGGAACCGAAAAAGAAAATAGTGGATTGAGTCTGAAGGAGAGAGGTGTGAGTTTGGGAGAGGCGAACATAAAGGTGCATAATATGAGTGAATGGAGGGGTTTTGTGAGGGGGTATGGTTGTGGCCCACTTGGGCCAGGGGATGAACCCTACAACTTGACGAATTGCCATACTAGGGGGTCCTTTCGCGGTCCGTGGAAGCTCTAGGGTGGATTTTCTGAATGCGACGAGTTTCCTCACTAATTTAGGTATAGGGGGGCGGTAAAGGGCTGGGGCTTTCTTTTTCGACTTTTGTCATATTCTTCTACTACTTTTCTTTTCC
>JABUQX010026900.1:20000-22500 GCA_015478945.1 Trachelipus rathkii
ATTTTTCAAGTTGGCAAAGGTGTGCTACCAAAACCTCTAACACGCTTTCAAATAGACAAAATGATTCTACTAATACAATTAATATTTTTTCCCGTTGGAAAAGAGATCCTGCCAAAATTTTTAACATATTCGTTCTTTTCCATTTTCAAAGTAGTCCTATCAAACATATAAAAACTTCCGAGTTGGGAAATATTCCCTGCCAAAACTTTTCATACTATTTCACTTTGGTTAAAAGACCTAACCAAAGTACTACATATCCTTCCTCGTTTGCAAAGAGATCCTATCAAAATATTTAACATATTTATCCATTGGTAAAGGGTTTCAACCAAAACATCTAACAATATTTCTCGGTAGAAAAGAGGTACTACCAAAATATGTACCATACAGTCCATACTTCCTCGTTAACAAAGAGATTCCATCAAAATATTTCATTTAGTTCCCCGTTAACAAAGAGGTCCCACCAAAACATCTAAACTACCCTTCCGTTAGCAAATGCATCCTATCCAAGCAAATAACATACTTCCCCGTTAGCTAATTTTTCCTACCGAAAACATCTACTATTATTTCCATTTGACAAAGAGATACTACCGAAACGTGTAAAAGTGATTAGCAAAGTGGTGGTTCAACAAACTATGATAGCTTTCAAACATTGGTATATGATCTCCTTAAGTTTCAGCTTCGTCAATGAAAGAAAGTGATTCAAGTATATATATATATATATATATATATATATATATATATATATATATATATATATATATATATATATATATATATATATATATATATATATATATATATATATATATATATATATATATATATATATATATATATATATATATATATATATATATATATTCTTTCAAAAAGAATGGACAGCTTTCGAAAGTTTATTATACTAAAATTAGATACATTTACACTCATGATATAAAGTTTTCTAGAGAAAAGATTGCAGTTTATTTCATAAACTTGCAGATTCTCGTTATCTGCATCATTTGTGCACGTATCCATGCGACAGTCAATTTCTTTTCTATCGCATGCTAATTATGAACAATACTGACATTTGTAGAGATACGTTGTTTCAGGTCACTTCATTAACTACTTGGTATATCCTAGTAAGAAAACCCGAGAGGACACGGAATATGGATTTCATGTTGGTTAACATACGTGTGTTACAAGTTGGGAGTTTCCGCAAAATTTTCCCAGCAGATGGTTTGAATATTTGTGACTCTAGCCTTGCTCTCCTTATAGATTTTTGTGGACTGTGTTGGTCGTTAGCATGAGCATGCTCAACCTGTTCTTCAGATACTGATAGTCTGCCAGGACTTTCACTTTTGCATACACAACTACCATTTGTTTCAACGTCTTATTAACTGAAATGTGTTTTACAATGACATTAAGCAACAGCGACCCATTACACATAAAGGGCTTACTCAACTTCTTTATTGGATATATTTCCCCACTGCTCGCCGAATGTATACTGACAATGTTACACCCACTACTGCAGCCTGGAGGACGCCATATTGGCTAATTGCCAAACTTACTACATTTCTATGGCGTTATTGTAGTAAACTTTATGGGTCTCGCTGAAGAGAAACCCTGTCTCCTATTACTGATCTGTTTGTCAAAGAATACTAAAACTATTAGCAGGTATTGCTTTGATTAGCAAAACGTTTAGACTTTTGGTTATGTTAATTTAGGTCCGGTTAGGTTATATTACTCTAATTATTATTTTTTATTTAGAGTTTAGACACCTTTACAAATTTCAATTATTAAAACCTCAATTTTTTCGTCAAGGACAAACGTCATCCAATAGCAGATTGACATATATATATTCATGTCGATAAAAATTGTTAGAGTCTTTAGTATTGACATTAACTCCGACGTCAGCATAAGATTTTTTCGATCCTTTGACGTGCCCAAATTGTGCCCATTTTCTGTCTCTTTCGTTTAACACTATGGTGAAAATTCGAGGCAAAGTGAAAGAAACACATCACTCTGCTTTATAAATCTGAGACCCAAGATGATTCACTGCTTTCCATATAAGAGCATTCGTATAAGTTAATTTAGGATTTAAAATGTTATTTAAATATATTTACAAACGAAACTCGATATTCGTGAGTTCTTGTAGTCAATGAGGCAAATTTTTTTGAAGCCGAAGTTAGGTCCCTGAAGAAGTTCCCGTAAGTTAGGTTCAGATCCTAATTCACTCATCCTCGTCTTCTCAAAGATAAATGCAAGCCTATTTACTTTATTTATTTACTTACACCAAGAGATGAAAAAAACAAAAAACTCAAACTGTAAATCAAGAAAAAATACCGTTCATCCTTTCCACTTGATAGGCACCCATTACTTCTACTTCGCGTACGGAATCGTTAGAAGAGATCTCGCTTTGTGAAAACCATAGAAGAGGATGCGTATGAGGACGAAGACACAGACCATCCATTTCCATTGCTCAATTAAATGTCAACTTTTTCCAAATAATTACAGTAAACAT